>AFIY01001116.1:0-23913 GCA_000223825.2 Zymoseptoria passerinii SP63 | reverse complement strand
CTCTTCCTCCCCCACCCCCTCCCAATCCCCAACAGAACCACACACCCCTCCCGATCCCACGTCCCACCCCTCGTCCACCCAATACACCCAGTCTCGTCAAAATAGTCCCTCTGCTCACCATACGCAAACCACCGTCTCGCTCGACAAAGACGCGGGAGTACCGACCCAGACATCCCCCCCGGGGCGGAAACCTGACAAGCCGGTCCAGTAGGGTCCAGTAGGCCTCGGACCCCGAGTACCATAAACATCCCCCCAAAAAACACACGGCGTCCCCTCCCTCCTCAACAAAATAAAAGCGTAAAAGATCACTTTCATATCCTCAGCAATAGGCGTCTCCATGCTCTGTCCAGTCTGCGTATCGTGATTCCCGACGAAAGTAACAGCTTGCGCGGGACGGATGGAGACCAGGGACGCATGCGCCGGGTCAGAGGGGTTCGCGAGGATGGTGCGGAGATCCGCGTTGGGACTTTGAGTCGTGACGTCGGAGGAGATTCGGGCGAAATTGTTGACGAGGGGGGTGTCGAAGACTCGGACCAGGATTTCCGGCGAGGGGGTCACGGCGTCGAGGAAGGTGAGTTGTTTCGCGACGTCGGGGGTCCAGACTTCGGCGACGATGAAGGGGGATTTTCCGGCGTGGTGGTCGCGGTGGGTGGTGACGGTGGTGTGGATGAAGTCCCTCAGGATGGAGCGGGAGATGTGGAGAGCTGCGTCGAGGCGGAAACCGGACACGCCGGTCGAGGTGATCATCCATCGCGACCAGGCGAGGGTGTCGGCGCGGACGGCCGGGTGGGTGTAGTCGATGGAGGAGAACATGAGGTAATTGTTGTTGCCGTTGGCTTGGTCGACGTCTTCCGCCCAGCCTTTGCCGGGACGGCGGAGCTCGCCGCTGGGTTTGCGGAGGAGGGTGGGTGGGAGGATTTTGCCTGCGAAGCGAGAGAGGCGGGTGGTTGAGACCGGCGTCTGCGCGGCCGGGGATGGGGAAGGGGAGCTGGGAGGCGTTTGGTCGCGGGTGCGTGGCGGGATCGGAGATGAGTTTGAAGATTGCGTTGCGCTTTTCGCGGTCGCACCAGTCTACGCCGGAGAAATGGCGGGCGTTCCATTGAAAGGTGGAGTATGGATTGGGATTGTCCGAGGTGAGACGACCGGGAAAGGTGAAGTGCAGCCAGGGGTGGATTTTCTTGGGAGGGCAGAGTTCGTGATGGCGGTCCATAGCGTCGACCTCAACAGCCCACACCCCGTCTCCATCTACCCCATGATCAATCTCATCACCCGCCGTCTTGTGACCTAGCACAGCGTCCCAAATGACCTCCACCTCCAGCTCCCTCGACTTGGCAATGAGGACTTTCAATTCCTCCCGACTCCCCCACTTCGTCTCCCTCCTCCACTTCTGATCAAACTCGCCCAAATCCCACAAGTCGTAACAATCGTACCCGTTTCCCTTACCACTCGGATCATTAGCTTTACATCCTGGAGGAAGCCAGAGATGTGTGATGCCCAAGTTTTCGACCAGAATCGGTAGCAAATTTGCCAAGTGGACATAATGTGACTGGCCGTTGGATGGCGACGGAGTATGCCACTCAAAGGACTGGAGGAGGAGGTCATTCACTGGCGTCGGCGGGGGAGGAGGAGGATGGCCTTGACTTGGGTAAGAAGGAGGATAGCCTGTTGATGGTGTGGTGGTGGAGGAGGATAGCCTGGCGGTGGATGCGGAGGTGGCGGTCGATTGTAAGCCATGATTCAAAGCTCATACGTTACGTCCTCCCGCCGTGGTTAGTCTCTGTCCCGAACAGAGCTCCCACGTCGTCCTAAAGATCTCGACCGGCTTCTACCACAGCAGACTGAAGAAGTCGACAAGCTATCCGTCCAAAGAAAAGTCCCCGTCGAGAATTTTGAGGTGCTTCCAGATTCCGCTTCTCGTTTCCAAGTGAAAGTCTGCAGCTGATCGTTATTGTCCGCCCAAGAGTGGGTGAGTACCTATTCAGCGCTCGGCCAACCCCAGCTGCGCAACACATAAGGTGGAGCCAGGGCCATGCATGGGTTTAGCCATGAATCCCCGCCGACTGAGGATCCAAATTTGGAAACTCCATGGAATCAAGAGCCCGTTGATACGGCTGCTAAGGCGAATTGGATTATCTAGCTGAACCGAGCCGACGAGCTGAAATACATGCCAACGTCCTGACTGACTGATGGCTACTTTGGTACCTACTGTGTCTTCAGAGATGAGGTGATGTCCGACGCAGAGGAAGAGCCTTGCGTCAGCTTCAGCCTCAGGCTGTCAGACCCTTAGAAGAGCCTTACGTCAGCTTCGGCCTCAGGCTGTCACGATCCTACTACGGCGATACAGCAAAGCTGCAATGATCCAGCCTTCGGAAGCCAGTCATATCGAACAGTACTCTCCGCCTCATGGTCGACACCAGAACATCCAGAGTAGAAGTAAGAGGAAAGCTCCTGCGATTCCCATAATGCCACACAACAAGTATTGTACAAAACGTCGAAAGAGACAAAGTGGCTCTCTCTGCCGTCGCTCTATACGTGCTTATGCCATGCCCGACCTCCCGCTCCCGCTATCCGCTCCCTTGACAGAAACCATCTCCTGTTTGATCGGTCTCCTCCGCGTTCGTCTCGGTCGTGTGCTGATGATGGTCCCTGTCTTTCCGTCACACTCGTCGCCTGCGTTGTTCCTCCTCCTCCACTCGCCGTTACACAAATTCGACTCGTTTACTTTGCGATCTCGACACCACCGACGGCACCTGAATCACACAAACGTTAGCCAATCATCCTACGTCAACCGTCAATCCTCATAATGAACTCACCAATAGCCTTCTTGATATCACCGTAAATCGCAAACTGTCCAGCGGTCAAGGTACCGACCATGAACAGACGCGCGCCAATTCCGCTGTACGATCCACGGAGACCCAATTCCTTGGCGATCTTGATCAGACGGCTAGTGGTGCCCTCACCGGGCAGACCCTTGGACTTGTTGATCTTGGAAAGCATGGTGTCGGCGGGCTGGGAGACGATGGCGGCGGCGAAACCGGCGATGAGACCGGAGCCGAGGTTGACAACAGTTTGCATGCCGGAGGAGGTGGTGGCCTTGTCGAAGTACTTCTGGTAGGCGAGCTCGGAGACCTTTTCGTAGACGACGAACTTGGCCATGGTGTAGGGGACTCTGTGGAAGATCGTTAGAGATGTGGATTGTGCGAGAGATGCAATCAATGAACATACTGCTTGAAGAGAATTGGTCCGAATCCAGAGTAGAAAGCACCGACACCTTCATTCTTCAAGATTTTGCCAAATCCGGAAACGAGACCAGTCGCGAAACCAGCCTCGGACACGAGACGGATACGGGTGGCCTCGAGCGGGCAGAGGGCAATGTCAGCGATGAACTCGGCGCATGCGGAAGAGGCGAGGTAGACGGCGGTGCGGTTGTTGGAGGCGGTCTCGTAGCCGAGGAGGTTAATCGACTGCTGCTTGAAGAACTCGTATCCTCCAAACTTGAGGGCACCCTGGAGGAAGTATCCGGCAAAGGTTGGGCCGGCACCAGTGAGGAGTGCGCCGGCGCCCTCTTTGGCGATGACTTGGCGGAAACCGCCGATCAGACCGCGGTTGTAGGTCGCTGGGTCGAGCTGGATGCGGGTTTTGACGCTGTGATGAGTGTGATGCGTCAGTGATGAGCTCGTCCGACGATTGTGAGAGCTCGATGCCCTGGAGTGTATTGACACGAGTGCTAGTGCTCGGGTATGTCCAACTCTTGTTTCTTCCATCTCTTTCTGAGCATTGCGACTGCGACTTACACATCGACGGGAGTGAGGCCACCGTGGGTGACGGAACAGCAGACGGCGCCGGCAAAGGCGAAGCGGGAGTAGAGAGCGAGGCCGGAGAGCTTCTCGGGTGTGTTGGCCTGGACATTCTGCTTGATCGAGTCGAGCTTCGCGCTGCCGGTGGACGTAGGAGGAGCGCTCATGTTGGCGGTGTTGTGTGTATGTGATGAGGTGGTGTTGGTGGTATGTATACCGTAGTGTCCCTAGGAGGGTGTCAATGGGATGGAGTGGAGTGGATTGGTGGTGGTGGTGGTGGTGTTGATGGTATGATGATGGTATGAAGAAGTGACAACAATTGAAGTCCAGTCCAATCCAACTTTTTCTCCCACTTGCTTCTTGCCCGTCGGAAAGTTCAGGAGCGCGACGTTGAGCGGCCATTGCCCAACAACCAATCACGCAACGCCCGGCGGATCCACCCTCTCTTCCGACTCTGACTCCCGAATAGCCGCATTCCGTCAGCCCAGACCAGAGATGCGACTTCACTTCACTTCACTTCACTTCGTCTCTTACCATTAGGACTAGGCTATCTTTCACATGCATCAAGGAATCGAGCCTCACCAGCCGGGATATTTCTCAAAGCGATTCTTGGGTCCGCACGCATCTATCAAAAAGGATGGCGCATGATACGATCAATGTACTTCCGCGGCGCCAAGAACGGGCCAAGGCAGCCAGCGGCGACAAGGTGTCTTCGATGATCTCGAACACAGATCAGCATATTGATAGCGGCCAGAGACTTGCTCTGACAGTCGTAGCGTCTGTTGTCTGGGTCGTCCTATCGAGACAGAGATTGCTTCTTGTTCCGACATCTTGAAAACTGCCTCATAGGATCATATGCATACTGGGACAAGCAAGGCAGACGGAACACGACGCAATGTCTTGTGGGTGAGTGCTTACAATACTGGGAAACTTAGTCATGGCATGGGCACGGCGATGACGAGAACAAAAACTTTTCGTACAGTGCTAGCCGACATCCTTTGAAGCACAATCTAAGACCAGAAAGAAGACATTCGCACCGACGCCTCATCCCACTCGTCGCACCACTCTCAAATCTTTCAAGACCGTATCTCATAACACTAGCCGCCGCCTCCTCCTCCGCCCAGCCCCCCACCCCCCTCCATCAGCATCCTCCTCAACCTCTCCTCCACCTCCCCCAACTTCCCCTCCAAAACCACCGCCCTCTTCTCCGCCTCCCTCCTCTCCTTCACCTCATCCGCCAACTTCAACCCCAACTCCTTATTCGTCCCCCTCAAACTCAGCACCGAAGCCTTCAACGCCGTGGTGTACATCCCCCCTTGTGGACCCTTCCACGCCGCCGCGACGGTCGCGATGGCGGACGTGGTGGGACTGCTAGAGAGCGGCTCGCCGTTCGCCGACGGAGGAAGAGCAGGGGTATTGCGTTGCGTGGACTGCGCTCGTGAAGACGTCGTAATGGAGGAGGAGGAGGATGGAGTGGCGCGGACAGGGTCTGGAGTATCGTTGCTGAGATCCACCACGCCAGCGGTGGAAGCCGCCGCAGAAGCGAACCACTCCGCTAGCTCCCTCTCCGCCCCCTCTAAACCCGCCTGAATCCTCCCCCTCGCGGCCGTCTGCATCGCCGAGACCCCGCCTTCCCCCCGACTCGACCTCAAATTCCCAATCGCACTCTCGCAAACCCCCGCCAACGTTTTCAACGTCCCCAGCGCGACACCATGCAACTCCCGCGTGGCCGCCACTTTCCCTCGACCCTGCCACATCAATTCCTTGCCCCGCGAGGCCTCGGTGGTTTGTTGGACTTGGTGGTCTTTCTGGCGCATCACTGCGGACCGCAGCGCACTCTTCACGTGGGGATCGAGGCCCGCCACCCTATCGGCGAAGCTGGGATCCACTTGTAGGAGTCTACCCATTGCGGCGTTGACTTCGGCGCAGAGTGATTTGATTTCGCTTTTCTTACCCTTTCCACGAGCGACGGTGTTGGTGGCGGTGGTGGTCTTCTTCTTCGCCAGGTCGGTTTGCACTTGTTCCGCGGCGACCTGCATCTCCGCCGTGAATTTCTCCACCTGTTTCTTCACCTTCTTCTCCACGAGATCGTTCAGTGTGAATTTATACTTCTCCCGCCAGAGCTCTGCGTCCTCTTTCGCTGCGCTGAGTTCCTGACGGAGAGTTCCGTTTCGTCGCTCCCAGTCTCCGCACGCTTCGCGGTAGCGTTGTTTCACCTCGATCAGCGCTTTTCGAGTTTGTTTCAATGTTGGACGGAGAGGTTTGACGGGAGCGTGGGCGGGGACATCGTCGTCGCCGGAGTCGGAGTCGGGGTTGGAGGCGAGAGTTGGTGAGGTTGCTGTAGAGGCGAGGATGGGTTGGCTGAGGGTGTTGTGGAGTGGAGATGGGAAATCGTTGCGGGATGAATGGGTGCGGGTGGGCTGACTGAACGTGTTGCGAGGAGGAGGAGGAGGGTGCTGAGTGCGGCTTGGTTGGATCCGAGTGGGTTGGATCCGAGTGGGTTGGATGCGAGTTGGTTGGGCGCGGCGTCGAGGCTGGACGCTGGGTGGTGCGACTGGGGAAAAGTTGGGGTCGAGGTCCGAGAGAGGGGATGTTGTGGGAGAGTCGGTTCGCAGGGTTGGAGGCTCTGGAGTTTGGTTCGGGTTGGGTTGAGCGTTGGTGTCGTCGATCTCGGGAGCGTTGGGAATGTCGATGTCGTTGTCCTTGTTTGCGAGACCGGAAACGAAGCGGTTGGTGTGCGAGATGGATGTCGAGGATGAGGTTGCTGTGAGATCTGATAGCTTCGCGGACTTCTCCTCAGGTCCTTGCGACGATGATGAGAGGACGGTACGAAGACGCTTGCGACGCTTGCGACGCTTGCTTGGATGTTCTTCACTGAACAGAACAAATTCATTAAATTTATCATATTCATGCGCCATCGCGGTTTGCTCGAGGCTGGCGTTGGACTGCGGAGCAAGCGTTGATTCGCTGCTCATATTCCTGCGCTTAGATGGCACCACGCTTTGAGATGTCATGGTTTGCTGAACATCTTCTACATCTTTCGTCTGCAGAGATTTCCAGGTCTTCTTAAGCTCTTGCGCCGGCGGGAATCCCCAAGAGGCATCAGTGACGAGGTTCGAGAACAGAAGTGTAGGCTTCGTGGTATGTGGAGACACCTCAGCATTGAAGGAAATGTCTGCTTCGGAGTCACCAATCTCGGTTTTTGGATTTATGCGCTGCGCTGGCGCAAGGTCTTGATGTGGTTCGGCCATGATGTACTCCTCATAAGAAGAAGATTGATGCGGCGAAGGATCAGAAGTCTTCTTGGATTCTGGAGTCGCAGGCTTCGACGCGGACTTCATAGCCATTTGAGTGGTGAAGAAGCGACGAGTAGGTGCGTGATGAACCTCTGGCCCGGGAATTGGACTGCGCTCGGAGTCTTCGTACGACTCAGGGATTGGTGGCCCCGGCGCACTTTTGCGGGCCACTCCGATGCGGCGACGAAGAGGTGCATGATGAACCTCTGGCTCGGCGCTGATGCTGCGCTCGCTGTTTTCGTCCGAGACAGGTACTGGTGACTTGCGCACACTCTTGCGAGCGACTTGGATCCGATCGAAGCGTTGGGGGGTTATAGAGTTTCGACCTGGTTCGGAGTAGGAACGGAGTTCCAAGTCCAGTTCCGACTCGGGTCCTGGTGATTTCGGCGCACTCTTTCGAGCGACCTTGATCACACGGTGCTTGGGGAGCTTGTACTGGGACAGATCAAGGTGCGGTGAAGATGAAGAATCGGGAAGCTTCGCTGCAGTTGTTGATAAAACCGCTTTCATGTCGGCTGGTTGCGGTGGGGAGTTTTGTGAAGCGGGTGGTGCGGCATCCCCAAGCTTGGTTGCGTTGACGGTGATGTCGTCGGGTGGGCTGCTCGGGATCAGAATGCCGTTCTCTGCGCAGGAACCCGGCGGTGATGAGAGATGAGACATCTCGAAGGGCGCGGCCATGCGCCGGTGAGGTGATACGATGTTGAGGTGATGCAGCGTTGCGCAGGTATTTTGATTGCGTGGCCGAGAGACTTCGGTACTTGGTGTTTGAAAAGAGAAGAAAAGTTCTGGATGGCGTGTCAAAGGAGGTGAAGGTTTGGCGAGAGAGACCGCCCGGGACTGAACGCCCGCCTTCAACGCACGTGCGAGCAGCGAGCCAGCCCCGAGGCGCTAGTAAAGTCTACGTTGGTCGTGAATGATCTTCACGCACAGCACATTCGAATATGATGCTCTTCTTGCGACTCCCGGTCTTTGGCAACCAGGGAACCCACCTCCTCTCTTGATTGGGATGGCTTCCTTCACTCCTCCCTTTCGAACTTTCGATATACCCGTATTGAATTTTTGTTTGCTTGAGCCAAGATTCCCGAAGCTCGTGAAGTCCTGGCTCACGTTGCGATAACGGTGTAGAACTCACCCATCACCTCTATCTGCGGACTCTCAAAACATCGCACCCAACCTAACGTCTCAGCCTAAGCGGCCAAGACCCCACCCTTGACCTCCAGCTAGCTCATGCGTCCCTTCAATCACGTTGCGTCTAGCTGTGTTGCTGCTTGAGTGGGAAGTCCTCTGGACGCCGTCACGGAGGATCATGTCCACTTGCTGAGTCTGATCAGGGTCCGCCTTGTCTAACCAATCCAGCATCTCCTCCATCGTGAGCTCCTGAATATCCTCCTCTCCGACCCCGGTGATGTCCGCATTATGCGCAGCCTCCATTTTTTCCATTGTCGACGTTCATGTCACTGATGATGTTGGGATCTCCACCACCGAGATCCATGTCATGTTCTCCAGACTCCGGGTAGTCTTCGTCGGAGTCTGTATTGTTCTCCATGGACTGCTCATCATACTCGTTGAACTGCATGTCTTCCTCATCGGACTCCGAGTCTTTCTCTGATTCTTCACCGACCTCCATATCATCCGGTCCTCCTATATTTTTGACAAAATAGTAGGCATGCGATCCATGCCTCTCGCTATCCTTTGCCACTGGCTTGTTCTTGACAGTCATGACCCTTTTGAGATACTTCACATCCCTGATCATCTTCGGCTTTCCAAGCAACTTCGCAAAGTGACCATTCTGCCTCTCAAGTAGATTACAGAATACAGTGATGAGCAGGCGCACTGCAACGTTGACGCACCAATGCATTTCTCCCAGTGTGGGAAGTCCGTAGAAGGGAGAATCTTCGCACCTTGCATCTTCAAGCACTAAGCGCAGCGCAATCCAAGCCATCGCCTCAAAGCCGTCGATTGTGGAGATGTCTTCTTCCGGGTTTGCGCTTGTCGGACTGAGGCACATGCAGACGAGTGAGTCGATTGTGTCCGAGGAGTGCTGAAGATGTGTGGAGCAGCCGCCTTCGAGCCAGAAGCGCATGTTTCGATCGTCGAAGATGTGCGTCTTGAAAAGTCGCAGCCAGTGGAGAACGGAATCGGAGCGGAGCCAGGCGAGAGTCTCGGCTGTGGTCATGTCATCGTTCGGGGAGGTGGCGGGCTTGCGGTCCTGGGAGAAAGACATCAACATGTGCGCTGAGTGCGGAAGACGGACACAAGAACTTACCAGAACTGGCTCGAGCAGTTCAGCATCGAAGGGGAGCTCGTAGCGAGATGTCATGTTGATGTTTGCTGCAGTTGGCGTTGTTCGCTTTGGTGGATTCTGTGGAAAAAAAGAAGTCGACGACTGCGCAGATCTGGGTACATGAAGCGATCAGGAGAAGTGCCAAGGCCTCAAAAAGGGGGATTTGGTGGTCAAAAGATCGGCCGTGAATTTGGACAACTCAAATGACTTCCCGCTTCACAACTTGTGCAAGAACCTCTTTGACAACATCGTCTGGCCCAACTTCCTCAATCGTCCACTCTGCTGGCGGGATGATTTGCATCTGATCCAACATCATCACTTCTATCTACCCGACCATACTTTGGCAGAACATAACCCAAGTTTTGGCCTAGAGCCTTGTCACGAACATCCACGAAGTCAAGCTTCGGAACAAGATGTATCGCAATGTCATGTTGCTCCGTTCCACGCACACAGTAATTGCATGCACAACGGGCGTGGCAAGTATTACGCTCGGCTTGATCCAGACTGTGCGATTGTCTATGCGGAAGAGGTTAAACGCAATACCGAAGGAAACATCTGGACTCGATGAGACAGTTTGCCGTGTCTCTTTACAAGTGTAGTGAGTTCTTTCATATTCCAGAGTCGCTCGGGCAAACTGCATGTGATGTATCTTTGTTGAAGCAAACTCTTGATTTCGCTGCCTACACTTCGAGACGACCCAGACTCAGAGCCTTTGGATACATTCAGATCTCTCATACATCCATGAGCCGCATCTCAGCTTGCGAAGGACAACGTCGAAGATCTGTCAGTACGATGCCGGAAACACCCAGCCAAGCCGTGAGGGATCCCGAAAAGTCGGCGATGGAGGGCCTTCTGAAGCTTGCGAACAAGACTCATTCCGGGACCGAAAGAGCTCCAAAAGAGAGAGCGATCAGACTGGTCGTCGAACCTGTCGACTTTCCCGGCTCAATTCACGACAACTCCAACCAGACGCTGATGCAAGAAAAGCTGTCACCATTCACCGCAAGAACACTCGCTGCTGCGCTGGATCAGAAGTGCGACTTCGAGACCATCAAATCATATCTCCAGAGCTATGAAACTCCAGTGGTCAACCATGCGATTGGCAACAAAGTCAACGAGCGCCTCATCCTGTCACACGCCATCCAGCGGAATGATGCAAGGATCTTACGTTCTCTCCTGGAGTACGACAGCATACGTCCATCCTCTCTCGATTTTGGAGATGTGCCCGTCCTCGCTTTCGCCATCATGAGATCAAAGTGGTCCAATGACAATACCACTGAAGTCGTCAAGACTCTCATTGCGTTCGGTGCAGATCCGCATGTCATTCCGAGGGAAATGTGGGAGGACTACGTCTCTACACCAGCCTCTGTCACTCTTACCACTGCATTCACAAGCACGCCCTCGACTGAATGGTGTACAGTCAAGAAGAGGAGGATCTTGGCAGAGACACTCAATCTCTCCATGCGATACAGTTTGTGGAGAGCTGCTCGCATGAAGCCAGTGACAGACCGCATGACGCAGATCTCGAAAGCCAACCATATTTTGCCAATCTTCCGGATTCCATATTTGATCATTGGACAAGAGATCGCAACGAAGCTCGTCATTGACCAAATCTTCGGTCGCATTGCGATGCAGAAGCAGAAGCCTCTGGTACTCGCATTCGCGGGACTTTCTGGCCACGGCAAAACGGAGTTGGCGAGGCAGCTTGGAGGGTTGCTATCTTCGGATCTCATCGACATTGACTGCGCACAGACAAGCACCATGGTCTCCCTGCTGGGCACGACTGGTGGCTACAAGAACCACGAGCTCGGTTCTCCTCTGAACAACTTTCTGGCCGCAAGTGCGAATAAGAGGCGGGTTGTGTTTTTGGACGAGTACGACAAGACTGACAAGGAAGTGCGTGATGCTCTACTTAAAGTCGTGGACACTGGTGAGCATGAGTCCAGAAACTGGACAGTCTCGAACTAACACTGACACCAGGCATGTACCGTGAGAGAGGTGGAAATGAGGTGGTTGACTGTCGAAAAGTCATCCGGATTCTTGCAACCAACGAGGGTGACACGGCGATTGCAAAATTCCACGCTAGCCATATCGCCGGCCGCAAAGAGGAGGACATCAACAAGATCTCAATCGAGCCGTTGCGGCGGCAGCTACGCCAAGTCTTCACCACCCTCTACTCTCCAGCGGTCACTGGTCGCATCAACGCCATCATCCCCTTCTTTCTATTCAGCCCAGGCGAGCAAGCCGTCGTCGCGCACAAATTCTTCCTTGAGCTTCGCGATGAGATGCGAAAGGACATCAACATCAAAGAGCCCGTGCTACGCTTCATCGCCCACTGTCTACTGACTATGAAAGACGACGGCTAGGTGTGTCAGTACCTGGCCAGAGAGGGATATGAGGAGGAACTGGGAGCAAGATCTCTGGAGATCAAAGTCGGTGAGATTGGCCAGGCTTTGCTGGAGAGGTATGTAGGGACGAATGAGCTTGTGGACGAGAAGACGAATGATGGGTCACTGAACAGGTACGCCGTGCAGCTCAACCGTGGGGAAGAAGGACTCGAGGAACTTTCGGTGTTTTTAGATAGGAGCGATGAGGGAAAGGAGGCGCGAGCTGAGTTCTCCGGTTGAGGAGGTTATCTTTGGGGAAAATGAAATAGCGATTTCAAGTAACGATATTGAACACATCCAGTTTGAACTCCCATCTCCCTCAACTAAGCCTGAAGAACGACGTGGTCTCAACCTAGCTCCTGCGCAGGGACGTACGGCCTTATGATGATGCTCCTAATTCCCCGTTTGCCGCGCATGGACCGGCTTTCAGGTCTGTGGTGCGAACACTGTGCGCTTCACCATGAGCAAACCAAACTCGATCCCTCATGTACAATGCGGTTGACACTCGCTGGCTCAGACTTTCGTGAGCGGTTGGTAATCCGGCGCGGAAATTTATCTCTCCCGCTCCGTCGGCGTTGCGTCATCCCGCCAACTTGAACCACACCAACGCAGAGTCTCGGCACAAAAGCAACGTGTTGGCTTCAAAACGGCATCCGCATGGTTACTGGGCATACTGGACTCCCTGATTGAAACTGATTGGTAAAATAAAGCCATGTCTTCGATTCAGCGGCCATTGGAAAGTCATTCACTTCAGCCAAGACCGCTCCTTCCAAATCGGGACGCGCTAGTCCCGCCTCAAGCTGCTCGCCCGCGTAGAACGCAGGCTACGGTCCAATCAGCCCGCAACACCATCCCTGCAATGCTGGATTCCCCGCTACCACAACAATCACGAGAAAGCGCAGCAATTGGAGCCGACTTTGTATCAATAACAAACATTCTCAAGCATGGTACAAGTTTTACCCAGCACGCTAGTGGCTGGGCGGCCCACTGCCAGAATAAATATTCGTGACACCGCGCTTTCTCTTCTTCCTTCCTTCTTTCAACAAACTTCTTCGCACCGACATCAAACACCAACATCCGCTTCACGACTACTCCATCTGGACCTTCTGGATCTCTCAGCTTGGAGAGGCTACAGAACAATCTCACCGCTAGGTCTTTCACCGGAGACTTGTGAGTTGCGCCATCACCTACCCGCTTTTGCCTCATCGCTGACCAAACTTTTTGCGCGCAGGGTTCGACAGTCACCGACCGTTACCCATCTCGCTTAGCACCAGCGATGACACACAGGTGTCTGCAACCTCCATGAGGCGTATGCGGCCTGCCGGATACCATTTCTCCCTTCCCTCCCCTTTTCACCTACCTGGACAAATACTCAGCTTTGAGAGGCTGCGAAGAACAATCTCGACGCTAGGTCTTCCGCCGGAGACTTGTGAGTTACCACTCCAGCTCATCATGCTTCGTACTGCCACTGACTTCTCACCCCGGCAGGACTCGCCAGTCTACCGACCGCTACGTCTGTCGATCAGCACCATCGGCATCTGGACCTTGGAACTTGGCTTTGAGCGGCCAAAATCACAACAATCTCGCAGCCTGAATGTCCGTCGGCAAGGGTACGTTCTTCACTTCATCTTCTCTGCTTCTCCATCTGACCTCGACTGACTGATACCATACAGGCGGCCTCAACCCACCACGACTTCAGCGCACTCCATCATCAAAAGAAGAACAAAAAAGCAAAAACAAAAACAAAACGAAAATGAAAATGAAAAAGAAAAAGAAAAAAAAGGAAAAAAAAGGAAAAAAAACCAACAAAGAAGAAAAAACAGAGCAGCCGAAGAACAATGTACGAGGAAAAACACGAACAGAAGAAACAAACACAACCCAGAAGTAGCATGCCTGGAGAGCTTGGAGAGGCTACGAGCAATCTCACAGCGAGGAGGCAGGACGCAGAAGGCAAGTCAGATCCCACATACCTCACCACCTTTGACTCTTTCACTGACTTCATCTGCAGACATGGCGGTTGGTGGTTGTTAGTCAGTCTTCAAATAGCTTCATCAAATTCATTCTTCTAAATCTCCGTCTCCGTCGTCGTGCTCATCGTTGGTCTTCCGTCGTCTCTGTCTTCACGCTCGCAAATGTCTTTCCCTTGCTGCTGCATGGTCGTCATTGTATGAATTGCCTGTCTTCGAGCTTACCCGTCAGTGTTGGAGCGGAGCACACACTGAAGTCATGCGCAGAATTCTTCCGGTCCATCACCACGAAGACGATTGAAGAACGGAGAGCTATGATAGTAGGAATGCTGTCCCTGTATTTCCATTAATTCGTCACGATCTTCATCCTTCCATACATGCATGTACAACTCCCCAGTTTCCCACCCTCCAACAATTCAACCTCATCCACTTCCCCCAAACATCCTCACCCATCACTCCACCGTCTTCGTTCTGACCCTTTCGATCGGAACCTCTCCATTCTCACTGTCGCTACCCGAGTACAACCCACTCTGCGGCTTGCTCCCGTCCCACTTGGCGCTGGTGATGGGATTGACACCCAACACATACATGGTATCAATCTCCTCCAACGAGCGGTCTTTGCTCTCAATGACGAAGAAGAAGACGATGACGACCAGCGCTGCGCAACAGCCAGCGAAGACCAGTCCGTAGAGGTAGGAGATCTCGTTGACGATGAAGCGGGTGAAGAAGGACATCCTGGAACGAAGAGTGGTCAGCAGGGAAGTCTCAGATTGATGATGGAAGAGGGTCGAAGACTCACAAAAAATTCCACAGCCAATTACTCGCCGTCGCCAACGCCATACACGGCGCCCGATACCTCGTCGGATAAAGTTCTCCCACCACAGCCCACACCAACGGCCCCCACGTCGTCGCAAACGCCACGATGAAAAAACACGAGAACACAATCAACACATTTCCCGCCGTCTTGGTGCTCGCCTCACTCGTGGCCGGTTCGAGCAGAAATTTGCCCACGAAGGAGTACACGAGGAAGCACATGGTCATCCAGGCGGCGCCGACCATCAGAGCGGGACGACGGCCGCATTTTTGTACGACGTAGAGGCCGCCGAAGGTGCAGATGACGTTGACGGTTCCGAGG
Source organism: Zymoseptoria passerinii SP63 (assembly GCA_000223825.2). Classification (NCBI taxonomy): domain Eukaryota; kingdom Fungi; phylum Ascomycota; class Dothideomycetes; order Mycosphaerellales; family Mycosphaerellaceae; genus Zymoseptoria; species Zymoseptoria passerinii. The sequence continues at coordinate 9,047 of AFIY01001116.1, read as the reverse complement.
ATGATTTGGGAGACGTAGGGGTTGGCGAGACCGACGCCTTGGAAGATTGTGGTGCCGTAGTAGAAGAAGAAGTTGGCGCCTGTTTGTGGACGAGGGTTAGTAAGGGGCAGGTTGATGGAGGTTTTGGAAGGGAGTGTGGTACCTGTTAGTTGCTGGCCGGCTTGGAGTGTGATGCCCAGAAGCGTGCGGTACAACATTCGTGGGCCGGTGAAGATCTCATGCCACTTTGTCTCCGCGCCGGCTTTCTCTTCCTCCAGCTTCACCCTGATCTCGTTGATCTGGTCGTTCACATCTCGGCTGTTGATGTCGAGCCCAGCGAGGCGAGCAATGGTAGCTCGAGCTTCCTCGACTCGTCCCTTGCGGTATGCGTAGCGAGGAGACTCGGGAAGGAACAAGATACCACCTCCCAGGACCAGCGCCCATAAGAAAGACAGGCCGTTGGGAATGCGCCATGAAGAGCTGTTCGAATTGGACTCTGTGCCAAAGTTGACCATTTCGGCGGTCCAGATTCCGAGGGTGATGAAAAGTTGGTAGGAGGCGACGAGGACACCGCGGATGATGGCCGGAGAGCTTTCGGATTGGTACCTGCGGTATGTCAGAGGCTGTAACAGGGACAAGAGGAGCAGGAGTACATACATAGGGACCAGGACGGACAGAGATCCAATACCCAGGCCATTCACAATGCGGCCAATGGCGAATTGTGCCCAGACAGTCTGAGAAGAAATCTCAATGACCGTTCCGATGCAGCAGAAGAATGCCGAGAGCGAGATCGAAAGTCTCCTTCCAAGCGAGTCGGCGATTTTTCCGGCAATCAATGATCCAAACAAGCATCCAATGCAAAGGAATCCTGTGATCGAGCCCTGCCTTACGGCCGAGAAGGTGTAAGATCCGTCATCCTGGAGCTGTCCGAATTTCCTGGCATAGTCGTCCATGGCGAAGAAGCCGGAGATTTGACCACTGACGTATCCGAACATGAAGCCTCCGATGGAGGCCACGAGACCCAGCCATACGGCGATGAAAGTGACTTTTTGGTTGGCAATGGGAGTGGGACCGGTGGATTCCACCTGATTGGCATGCTCGGAGCGTTTGAGGAGTCCCATGGTTGGTGATGAAGAATGAGGAGAGAGCTGGAAGAGGATCGTGCAGAGGAGGAGGAAAGGAAGAAGGTTTGAGCTGTCTTTTGAGTGTTGCAAAGAAGACGCCGGCGGGCTTGGACGGCTTACCTGTCATGGCGACTTGCCGATACAAATGTGGGTGCTTGGCTAGGGTGACTGTAGGTGAGAATCAGGTTGACAGACGTGACATCGACGAACATTCAGGGAAGGATCCACTGGGCCCACAACTGCATTCTTCTTTTTGCGGATCTCCGCTCTCGAGCCCCACGACTCCAGGACGAGTAATAATTGTAAAGTCTTGGGGACTCCAAGACTCACCCTCACCTCGTGGAAGAATAGATCCGTTCCTTCAACGTTCTGTGCTGGGGATGCAACGTCCGAGGGTGGTCTCGTAAGCTATGATGGGGCTCATCGAAGGCAGGGTTGTTTCAGATCTGTTCATTGTGACGGAAATGCGTCCGTCGCTTCGGAATCTCGGACTGTCATCTATGATCTGAACAATGTCGTCGAAGGCCAAGGTCGTCGACCATCGCCACTGCCCAGCTCACATCCCGATGTATGCAAATCGCCGCTGACAGAGCCTCGGTGAGTTAGCCATATGACCAGTGAGATTGACTTGACGCAGGGAGAAAAGTTTCTGCTCGGGGAGTTGATGGAGCAGCTCATGAAATGCAGTCGACGTTGACGAACAGGGGGTGTCAGACCTGCGCTATATAGGGTCAGGAATCGCTTCGGTCCGAGCCCTCTCTCCACAACCTTGTCGACGATCATCGCATGAATGGTATGACGACGAGGACGGCATCTGTTCTATATCACATTCACACTGGCCAGACATAGTAACGACTGTATCGAGGCGGCAAGGGCAGCGCAGTGTTTGAACATCAACGACCACCGAGAACAACGTCGTCTCGCAGAGCAAGTCGCAAGATTCCAACGAAGAAGAGTGGATCGTACTTTGCTTCTCCGAAAAATTCTATCGGTACCACCGCGAAGCCACCGATTCGGCGTCATATATGGGTCTCAACCTCTACGACGGCACGCAGACTAATCTAGCAGCGGACCTGTTGGTGACCCGGTTGTAACGGAGCGGTTTCTGCAAGGTCGTTCTCCAGGGGAGCTTGGTTTCATTGGTGAGGTCAAATTTTGCCTACGCACGTATGCCACGAAGGCGAGCTAGAACATTGGCTCATGCAGAGAAGAGGCGAAGAAGGATGTGGACCTTCACTCAAAGTTCCTCCGGACCATCACACATCGGCGCCGCTTTAGAGGTCGATGGGATTGACCGCCTCGTCCGAGACCGCAGAGTTTCAGACATCTTCACTCCCGATTTACGGAAAGCCGTTCGCTAGGCGCTAGACGATTTCGCTGAACGCGAGACCGGTCCACGAAACCCTGCATCCTACCATACAAGCAGTGCTAACAGCGAGGCAAGCGCCGCTAAACAACCACACGGCTGCCGTTCAACGTCAGTCTAATACTTTGCTGGAAGACATACATTCACTGACCTGTAAAACTTCCCGTCTCCTTCAAGATAGCGCCGCAGATCGGACCTCCTACCAAGACTCCGACCGAGGGCAGTGCGAACGCCATGCCCATTCTCGTGCCGATCAATTTCGGATCGGAAGTCATTCGGATAATGGTGACCTGTCAAGTATTCTAGCACACCGACCGCCGTGCGCTCGGGGAGTCTGCGTACGTACCGGGCTAAGAGCTACAACGGCTCCCGAGGCGAATCCATACAGCGTGGCGACCGCAACGATCGACCGGACGGCATGGGCGGCGATAAGACAAAAGCATGCCACAGCACTCGCGATGTAAGAGAGGATGAAGGTGTTGAAGACGCCGGTCCGGAGAGCCAGAACAGGGACAATGAGTCGTCCGAACAAGCTGCCGGCGTTCATTGCAGCAACAACGCTGAACCCCAGTTGAGCAGATGTTGCTCCAGTCTCAGCGGCATAAAGGTCGGTGTAGTAATACGGCGCCGATAAGCCTATCATGGTGAAGGTACCGCCGATCAGGTAGGCAATGAAACTGACTTCTGTGAGCGCAGTCCAATCGACAAATCGTCGCCGGCGTGTCGATGGCGCCATCCCACCGGTCATGGCGATCGCCGAAAAGAGAGACGTCGCGAGAACAAACAACGTCAGGACTCTCACCGTCCATGGAAAGCCGAAACCAGGGCGCTCTGCGAGACGGCTGAAAACGATCGAATAGACGATACCTGCCGCAATCCGTTGGCCATCGGTCAAATCATGTGGTTCTTGCTACACCTTACCTCCAATTCCGGTACCTGCACTCGCTATGCCTGCAGCCAGTGGAAGTCTCCGGCGGAAGAATCGTGCCGGCAAAGCCGCAGCAGGCGTGAACATGAGGCCCCAACCAAGTCCCACACAAATGCCTTGCGAAAGGAAGACCTGGTAGTAGTCACTCGCGAAACTCAACGCCATCATTCCAATGACGTTCAAAAGCCCGCCGACTGCCAGCAAGCAGGACCCATGACCCGCGTCGTACAAAGGACCAGACAAGGAGCCGACGAAGAGGACGAGGAAATTCTGGACGGAGCCTATCCAAGCTATGTCGGAGGCCGTATAAGATGGGAGAAGCTCGAGCTGGTAGTAGCTCATGAACACTCCGAATCCGTTGATGGCTCCCCATGAATTGAACCAGACGAAGAAGGAACCACACACGACCAGCCAGGCTCGTACACCACCGTCTGGAGGCTGATGGGTGCTTCTTTCGGGCAGGACCGGCGTATCAAGGGCGGCGGATGTGGAGACCTGCACCTCAGGCCATCGGAATCCGGTGTATTCTTTGTGTGTGTGCATTGAATTGACGGTGTCCTGGGTACCTGGAGACATCGTCTCGAACTCCAACAGCTGCTGGGACACAATTTTCGACCTGGTCGCAGGCTCGCAGATTGGGAACTCGAAGTCCCAGAAGGAAATTGTGCGCTCGATCGGGATCGAGCCGTAGGCCGACTTCGGCCCCGTTCAATATGGTCCATGGGGACTACAGTGGACATGTCAAATCGTGCATACGGGAATAAATTCAGGTGACCAAAGTTCAGTATGGTCCACGGGGAATAACTTTATGTGCCTCAATCAGGCAACGAGTGAAAGCATCTTTCTCACCCCCCTGCGATTCCGTATGATTGGTTTTTGAACAGGGGTTGACAGCGTGCGAGAACCCGGAACCAACGCCTGTCCGAGAACCGACTACTCCATTTAGTGCTATCCCTGTATGAGCGATGCAAAGTATATCATCGTTTGGACAAGGGATCATCCGTTCTTGAACACTCACCCCACGCGCTCTCTGTTCACAGCGATACGTAACCACCATTCTCCTTGCCATTCGAGCGGCCCCCTCGAAGCACTTGGAGTACCGATGGAAAACAGCCCCAATCTCCTGGACATCATTGGTTTCCACGGAATCACTCTTGGTATTATAAGTGCATGCCTGACTACGTTGTGCTTCTTCAACCGGATCTTCACAACGATCAAGTACAGTCAGGCATGCAGGCACTCCGAGAACGACTCCACAGATGGTCTCCTGCCATCACCATTGATACCATATTCGATCCCCTGGATAGGCCACAGTTGGCGCTTCCTTGAAAAGAACCCCAATCGGTGGTACCATCGACAGAGATTGAGCCCTCCCAACGGCATCTATTCGATGATCATCGGTGGCCGCAGGACTCACATCGTGACGAACCCAGCCGGTACGCGACATCTGTTTAGGCATTCGTATACCGGCGGTCTCACTCGAGCGACATTTGTCAAGGATCTCTTGATCAAATGTCTGCTCGTGTCACCTCAAGACACTTCCGTCATCAACACGGGCGAAGGAAGAAAGCAGCAAGAGTCCGTCTTCCACAAGTTCTTGGCCCGGCGTGACGCCGTCAACGAGCTCACGTCCATTTTTTCCGGCAGATTGTTGGGGTCGTACGAGGAGATATTGGAGCAAACCCCGTGCGTGGAAAACGTCAGCCTGTATGCCTGGCTTCAGAAACGGATATACTCGGCTTCGCTCATTGCGTTCTTTGGAGAAGAGCTCGTGAGAATGTATCCTGACATCAGCGATGACATCTTTGGGTTCGACGAGGATCTCTGCTCGTTCTTCTTCGACTTTCCCCGGCTTCTGACCCGCGCCGCTTGGACCCGTCGACGCCGAATCTTGGATAAAGTCATGGCATGGGATGCTTTGATCCACGAATTGAACAAAGGTCCGCCTGGAAACCCTCTGGAATCGTCCGCTTGGGATCCAGTCTTTGGCTCCCGGTTCAACAAGGCGAGACTGCGGCTATACGATAGTCTGGGGCTGTCCGTGGAATCTCGAGCCGGCATGCACCTCTCGATCATGTTCGCTTTGGCAAGCAACGTCATTCCTGCTATCGGATGGATGCTTTTCCACATTCTCGGTGGGTCGGACAGCGGAAGTCTTTTGAAGGGGGTGCGAGCAGAGGTGGACTTGGCCACGACTCCTGATCGAACGCTGGACATATCACGGTTGCTGTCCGCGAGCCCACTGCTTTCCAGCATTTGGACCGAAGTGTTGCGGCACTACTGCGACAACATGATCATGCGGGAGGTCGTCAAGAGCACCACTATACCTTTGGAAGACCAGGGGCTCAAGCGGGTCAAGGTTGGGAAGGGCGACATGGTCATATCGCCATCTTGGATTGCCCATCATGAACCCGCAACTTGGGTAGACGAAAGCAGTGGGCAATCACCGTCTGTATTTATGGCGGATCGCTTCGTTGGGGGAGGCCTCAGTGATGCAAAATCAAAGGCTTCAGCCGGTATTCCGACCGCAGCATGGTATCCATTTGGTGGTGGCAAGTCAATCTGCGCCGGTCGGGTAAGATTCGACGACCTCTTGTTGTTACGCGATGCTCGGGTTCATCAGGCTGACTTCAAGACTAGATGTTTGCCAGAGATGAAGCTCTCGTAGCGGTCGCCCAGACGTTGTCAAAGCTCGACATTGTGGTTCATGGGTTTCTCGATGACCATGGAAAGCCAACGAAGAACTTCCCTGGACTCAAGCCATCTCTTCCGGGCGTCGTGGTGTATCCTCCCGAGGGCGATCTGCTGGTAACGATTCGAAGAAGAGCAGTGAAGGAGTAACGGGACACGAATCATAGCGCTGCTGTTATACTGCATAGGTCTGCTTGCTGCACTGGATGGATGTGTGGGGGTGTGATTCACATATGGATAGACTGGCTCGGAGAAAGAGGGAGATTGCGGAAGGAGAGGAGGACGGAACATGAAAGTGGATGACCAGCGCAATGATCAATTGATTCCAACCTCACTTCGTGTATGCAACGATCAATTGGCAGGGACGGCATTTTACAGGCGCAACAGTGCCCTCATTATGTATATCTATCTCAGCACGATTACGTCGAACTCTCGACGACGGGTTGACCCAATAGCTCTGTGAAGAGTGCCCTGGGCGGCACACATGCTCAAAGCAGGTGTTTTCGCTCCTCGCCGTCATCCCGGTTCCGTCTCTTCCTCAGCAAGATCGGCACCTTGTCATTCGGCTTGAGCGCAATCCAATTCTCCTCGTTTCTCGGTCTGCTGGCGCCGTCCGGTAGTTTGATCTCATAGGTATCGATGAGTATCGCCAGCATCGTCTTGATCACATGGCTGGCATAGAATCTTCCCGGGCAAGGATGTCTGCCATAACCAAACGACAACTGGTCTAGGCCGGTCGCGGTGAAGTGGTATCTGCCCTCATTTCCTGGCTGGCTCCGCATTTCAGCGTATCGAAAGCCATCGAAGACTTCGGGACTGCTCCACAGCCTGGCGTCGTTGCCGAGCTGACTCGAAGCGGTGCCGATGTACGTTCCTTTCGGGAGCAATGTGCCATCTTTCAACACAAGTTCCTGACGTGTGACGTACTCCGTAGCGGTAAGCTGCGAGGGATTACAGCGTGCACTTTCCTTCACGAAGCTGTCGAGCTTCCATGCTTTGAGCATAGTCTCAAATGAGATCTGCCCAGCGGGATCCTCACGGCGGAGTGTTTCCCACTCAATACGTAGCGGTTCGATGTGCTCGGGGTGTGCGGCAATGTCGTACCAGACGTGGGCGGTGGCAACATATAGCGATTGGATCGAAGCGACGCTCGTGATGAGTTGGGCATGCGATTGATATCGGACGTTATACTTGAGATGCTCCGGAGTGTTGTTGATGATCCAGCCGAGCAGATCCGATTCGGCTTCTTTGCCTTTGCTTCGATCAATCTTCCGCTGCTCGATAATGGGCTTCATGATCCGCTGCATTTCCAGATGGGCTGCTTTGAGTCCTCTCACAGGCGGCAGTATGCGTGCTACCAAAGACCGCAACGAATCAGGAATCATCGACAGGACGGTCATGGCTATGAAGCTGTTTTTGAAAAATCCAAGCTTCAAGTTGAGGAAGTCTGGATTGCGACTCAGGGGATGGCCAACAAAGATCCGACCAGAGATCAAGGCTAAGATTCGAGGTAGGACTTTCATCGGGTACACCTCGACCCAGTCTGTTGAGGTTGTTAGACAGTTCTGTCCAGCGATTCGTGCGTTGCTGACTGACCATCGTCGCACTTCGGTAGCATTGCAGCAAAGGCGTACTCGGTCTCCTCAGCAATGTCGGCTACATGGTTTTCTGCAATCACAAGTCAGCCAATTGCTACACCTGCGTCGAGTTATCTTACTCAAGTGTCTCGGTAGGTCAATGGCCAGAGCTTTTAGCATTGGTGTATCGCCGCCTTCCTCTGGCACCTTTATGGTAGTCAGGTGATGGAGAAATCGCTGTCCCACCAAATCAGATTCCGATATTCCATCGAGTGGAGCAGAGTATCGAAACATGCCGTGTCCAGAGCATCGTAGAAGCTCAACGTATCCTCGGGGAGATTTTTGATGCTGTCAAAAGTCTTCGGAGGGAGAATGACTGTGTCCCATCGCCGCCAACTACCACCGACCACGAAGGGACTGTCTGGATGCTAAGACAATGTTATCACTACTGACGACTCCCCAAATTGTCGAAGTACTGTACTGACTTTGGCGTAGGCGTATCTGAGTAGTGCTTCGGCAGTTGGGAATTGGTTTTCCAGAGTGCCATTTGCAGCCACCTCGTAGCGAGGGAGATTCCTCAGAGGGTCGGGCTGCCTCCGGTATATTTTGCAGATGATCACACAACCCACTAAAAAGAGTGTGAGGAAAGCGATGTGCCGTGGCCAGTTGTCGCCGGCGTCTAACAACAAGAAATCAATCATCTTGTTAGCTTGGATGTATTGTGAATTCAGAACGGCCGCAAAGAAGAAGCATTATCGAATTAGACGCTGGCTGGAGTGACATTCCGATCTATCCCTTTGCAGGTAGTCTCAGAATCTCGTATAGAATCTTAGTCTACTTAAACCGGTAAGCTTTAGGGACATCCGTTTTAGGACGGATATCGTAGGCTTTTAGTAGGTAGTCTAAGGGCCTAATTGGGCTTTTTAGTAATATCGTGTTAGTGCACTTAGATCTACGCTAATTTAAGTAGGCGTTCTTAAAAATACTATAAGTATATTATATTAGAAACAAAGAGCAAAAAAAGCTTCCGACGATAATATCTCGACAACGAGGTCGAAATACAAAAATCTGTTTCTAATAGATTATAGCTATAGGTCGTAAAAAAGCCTTAGGCTTTTTTTTGTTTTTTATATTTTATTAAAAGAAAGTAGTAAAACTATAATTTCCTACTCCTCTATTAAACTCGCTCGATTTTTTTAATTTTCTCGGCGTCGTATTCGTCGTACTCGGCGCTAAAATCTATTATAAATAGAATTTCTATAAAAGGTATTATTATCGAGATATTAATATTAATATTTAGGCTTTAGAAGCTTCCGCTAATATAATATCCCTAAAAGCCGCTATTTAGCGCTTAGACTCTATTATAGGTAAATAGTATATAT
>AFIY01001118.1:0-41143 GCA_000223825.2 Zymoseptoria passerinii SP63 | reverse complement strand
TAGTAAGGGTCGCCTTATAAGTAGTGTCTATAATATACTAAATAATAGTACCTAGATAGAGTATATATATTATACTCTCTAATATTCTAGTTATTCTTCCTATTATTACTAGTAAATCTATCGTTTTATAGTATATTCTATACTATCTACGCTATAGAGCTCTATATAACCTATATTTATAGTATAGTTTACTAATTACTATTTATGCTACTAATTACTATTACTATTTAGTAAGATAGTAATAGTATTAGTAATTAAGACAGTAATTAGTAATTACTAGTTACTAATTATTATTACTATCGACGTTACTAATTACTAGAAATGCCGAACACAGTCTACGACTCTTCTTCCACCGAATTGCGACTGACTAAACGTTTGGTTCGACCTCAGTCTTCCAACCTCTTCGCGCGACCTGCACGCATCCCACCGGGCATCGCGTCGCCGCGGAAGCGCGTCCATCACAGCCGGCCGGCGGAATCTCTCACGCGCAGACGCAAAGCCAAGCGACGTCGGCTTGACCTTCTCTCCAGCATCGTGTATGCACCTTGGCAGGTTTCTTCATCCATTGGCAACCATACGGACTGCGAGTCCGAGAACCGGGTGGGCTCGTTGCCACCGTTGCCGAGGGAGCATCGCATGAAGGTGGGTGAGGTAGGTCTACTTCTTGCTTTCCTCTTCATTCCCAGTTTTCGCACATTCAGTTCCACGAAGCCTTCGGACGAGAACAGCGTGAGACGACGTGAGTCAAACCCGAGAACCGCTTCCACGACAGCGCATTCATTGCCCACAATGGCGACGACCACCACAATCAACTTTTCCCGCCCTCGACGACCTGCCTCTCGAGACATTCCGCCACCAACCAAAAGAAGAACGCTCTCCCCGGTCCTCGAGCAAGCCAAAGCACCAGCTCCCCGCATTGCATCCTTTCCGTTCTCAGAGTTCTCTGCACTCTTCTCCGACTGCAACTGGACGACGTCCCAGATCACGAAGCCGCAGACCTACTGCGACCTCCCGCTACCCAGCCCACCGCCTGATCGTCCACTGCCCGACCCTCTCGCCAGGAGAAACAGGAGCAGCAGCGGAGCGTCATCCAGCGGAAGTGGAAAAGCAAAGTGCCGACTGAGTCCATGGCCGACGATCAGGCGAGACTCCGGAATTGGCGCCAGCATCATGGCAGGCTCGATGGTCAAGCCGCCCTCGCCGGCAAGCAAGCCAGTCGCTCTGTCGACCAGCCGACCCATCTCTACGTCGAACATTGCCACTGGACCGGACGTGGGCCCACGAACATCTCCTATAGGAGCACCCGCCATGAGCCGTCCACTTCCCGTCGCAAGAGCGCAGTCTTATCCTGCTTTGAAGAAATCTTGTTCGCCACATTCGAGGAGTCATTCCGCGTCGACATCGTTATCCACCGAAGCAAGCGGCAGCAAAGAACCACCATCGAGACAAGCAAAGTCTATTCTGAAAGCCACGAGCGCGTCGCAGCACACTGCGAATGCAGATATGAGTGTCACTCGCATGCCCACCCAGTCAGCACACGCCGTGAAACCATCGCACAAGACGTCTTTCCCAAACACGATTTCTTACATCACTGCCGCTGACCCCGCGGCAGCAGAGATGGGAGGGAAGGTGACGTCACGGCGAGTGGTCACGATCCCGGTCACATATGTTTGAGTGTAGACGAGGAAAAGGCGATGGTGTGATTCCGATGGTGTGTGCGATCGGAGACTTGTCAGGCGGCAGGAAGGGACGTGAAGGTTGGGCAAAGTTGGCAGGGATCGATCACAGTGGACGGACTGCAAGCAGGTATGAGAGAGGAGGAAGTCGCCAGCGAATGCGAGCATCACAGAGACTTGAACTCTGGCCTCAAATAGCTTGGAATTGACTTGCTGGAGGTCGCCCGAGGACGCCCAGGTGGGAGAGCGTCAAAGAGAAGGATGATGAATCCGTCACGAAGCAATGATATTATGACTTTCAAACGACGCCACGAAGTAGAATCAGAGAATGCTTTGGGTTCTACAGATTCTCCACTCCCGTCAGGCGTTCGAGTAGTGGTGCCCTGCCTTGAAACAGTTTCGCATAGTCTTAGACGCACTGGAAGTGCCGAATTCGAGCCACTGTGTTCGTCAGAAGGGTCGCAACCGATCACTCCAGCACCCTACGCCTCAGTCTCCTCGGTCCCTCCTGCCCGTCGTCGACCTCACCGCCATCGCCCTCCATCGACACCGCCCGCGGGTGCAGCACCTTCAGGAACGCCTGGCGACTCTTCTCCAGAATCTCCTTTCTCTGCCGCAAGCTGTTCCGCTCGTTGGTGACCTCCACGGGCTCCTTGGTCAAGTCGGAGACTTCCTGCTCGGACAAGGCGTGCACGATGGTGGGAGAGAAGGTGGTGTTCGCGAGATCGTTGAGCAGATGGCGCTCGACGACTTGCTGCGTGACGTTGGCGGTGAAGGTCTGCAACTGGTGGTTGTACAGGGCGACCAGTTGATCGAGGGCTTTGGAGGCGGTGATGACGGTACTGTCCTGCACGACGGCGCCGGCCGGACTCTGGAGGACGGACGAGCCGCGCGGGTGGGTCAGCTCGTGCTCCTCGATTTCCCTCCGGCGTGCTTCCATCTGCGCGTGGATTTTGAGGTCCAGCATGGCCTGCACGTTGGCGGCGTAGCTGGGATCGTAAATGGAGACCGGGTCCTGACGGTCGGCGAGGAGTCGGTTCAGTTCGCGGTGAGAATTGTGGAAACGATGATCGAGCACGACTTCCACACGCTCGAAGATGTTGTTGGCGAGTTCTTTCGGCGCGACATGATTGACCGTAGCCAGAACCAGCTCGCTGCACAGCTGTTCGACCCTCGCGATGTGCTCTTCGGCGATGCGACCCCAGTTCTGAGACTGTTCGTGGAACAGATGGGTCACGAGGACCGAGCTGAAGTTGCCCGGCAGTTCACGGCCCTGGGTCTTGATGTGCAGGTCGCTCGCCCACTTTACGGCATCAGCGCGGGTTTTCTTCTGCTGGCGGCCTTTGATGGAATCGAACGGCTGGACCGATTCGAGGCCCTGCAGGTTGGCCGAGTTGGTTCCGACAGTCTCACTGGTCTGCGGGATGATGTATGTGTTGCCGTACTTCAGCATCTGTCGGGCAAAGTCCTTCTGCAGCTCGGTCGTAGCCGCTCGCAAGAACTTGACGCTCTCCACCGCATCGTTCTTGGCCGGATTCCGGAAGAACTGGTGCTCATAGTGGCCAGCCATGGCATTTGCGACGATGTTGTGATACTCGACCCCAACAGTCATGAGCGTACTCTTCTGCTCGGCGAGACTGGAGCGTTCCTCTCCAAGGCGTAGCAGACTAGCGTTTACCTCTGCCAGCTTCTTCGTAGCTTCCTCGCGAATCTTTGGTAGCCTCGCCTTGCCGTCCTCGTACACCAGGTCTGCGATGCGAGAGCGGAGCGATGCGATGCCCTTGTTGCTCTTCGGAAAGTCTTTGTAGGAGCCTTGATCGAAGAATTCGGCCTCGGACTTGTTGCGCTCGGCGAAAGATACGAGCACCTCCTCGTCGGCTCTGCACATTACTGTTAGCTGATAGTTCAGGGGACATGAGAAAGATCTGGCGTACCTGTTCTTGAGCAAATACCAGCCGAGCTGCAGGGCGATGTCGCCGTTGTTGGCGACATTGAGCCACGTCTTCTCCGCCTTCGATCCAGGCGGAAGTCTGTCCATCTTCGTAATGATGCCGAGGGTCCGAGCGCCTTTGGGATCGACCTTGCGGCACTTGGAGAAAATCTCGTTGCTGGCAAGATCGGTCGAAGCTGCAGCGACGGCCAGAACAATCGTGCGGTCCTCCTTGAGGTAGTCACCCACAAGCTGGTGGATGAGCTCCTTGTCCTTGGTCGTCTGGACGGCGGTTTCGGTGTGGATGAGACCTGGAAGATCTACGACAGTGAGAGGCAGGCGATCTGGCCCGGAGATTTCAATGCTGAGCACATTGCGGGAGAACGCTTTGGCCTTCTTTGCGTCGATTGCTTTGGTCTTCTTGCCTTCGGCCACAGCTGGAGAGAGTCCCATGTGCTCGGTTGCCTCATCGATGAGTCGCGCGAAATCATCGAAGTTGGTGATGGTGCGGTTGAAAGTCGTCAGCCTGGTCTGGTCTGCTGCTGGCAGCTTGCCATCAGCGATGATTCTCGTGCGGATTGAAGGTGTGGCATCAGTGCGCATGACAATCTCCGTGGCGAAGCGAGTACAGAGGTTCTCGTTGCGCGGGAATGGCACTTCGGTAATGGCTTCCAAGACAGAGCTCTTTCCCGAGGATTGATCGCCGCAAACCACCAAGCGTGGAAGCGCCATGATCGATCCCAGTCCGCATGCTTGCAGTTCATCGACGAGTTTGAGCATTGTACGGCAATCCGCATTGTGGAGATCGTCCAGTGAAGTTGAGCTCAGCGCAGTCGCGCTGCTAGGAGCAGGTGTTGCCGGCCTCTGTACTTTGATTCTCGGCATCTTGACGATGATCTTGCTGTGTGCTGGCGATGAGTGTTGTGCGATGTGTCTATTGTTGTTGCCGTGCTTGAGACCCTATGGTTTGGATTGAAGTTGCGATGATGTGGAGTGTCGATGGATGGAGCTGAAAGGTGTTGGAAAGGAGGTAGGCGACGAAGTGTGAGCAGATTCAAGCTCCAGCTTCAGCTCCAGCTCTTCTCACATGTGATGACAGAGTGAGGTAGAATAGACTCCGAGGGTGAAGTCAAGAACGTGAGCTGCTTTCGCACATGCTTGATCTTCACATGTGGCAACAGGGTAGCGGAGACAAGAAAATGAATCTCAACCAGGAGAGCTCATGGAAGGACCACTCGAAGACAATCTTCCTTTCCGTGCCGTCGCATGTCGTGGGGGACAGACGTGATGCTCAATGTGCTTGCACCCATGGTCTTTCTGCCGTCTGTGGAAGGTTGGGCATCAGGAGCATCAAAGCATCGAGAGTTCATGAGCCAGTGCCGAAGTGAGGAGACGTCCAATACTCATATGATAACGCCATCACACTGCATCTGTCATGACATTGTCATTTCTGAGTGAACAATTCTTCGGCCAGGAAATTTCATAAGCGTTCTTGCCCAAGGAACGTGAGATGAGATCGAGACGTAGAGGAGGAACGAAGGGGTTGCCATGTGGCGGGAGGTGAATGAAAACGTTCGTAGACCAAGAATATCACGTTGAACATCAAGTGATATAAGCGCTGCTTCTCAATGCAGTCTGTCGGGGACGGAATGTTGAGAACGGTACCTCTTCGCCAGACAGCAGCGGGATGAGGTGATGTCGGAAGAATTCAGGAGGGGACAAGGTTGAAGTCAACGACCGAGCAACCCACCGAGCAGTCATCTCATCATCATCAGCGAGAGTGACAAGGCGGGCGCGGAGGATATCAAAAGGACTCAAAGGAGGTTTGATTCTTGGCAGAATGAATGATGAGGCGCGTATGAAGTCGAGGACGAGAATGAAATACGAAAACGATAGCGACGGAAAATGTCCATCCCGGCGGACCGCATTCCGCCCGATGGCCAGCAGCAGGGATGGTGGGGTGGATGTTTGCTTGGACCATCGCTTGGGGCGGAGATGTGATGAATATGATCAGGGTAAAATAAAACATGGCGGTTGGTTGTATTGATGATGGCGACGGGCGACGGGCGACGGTGGAAAGTGAAGGAGGCATGGCATTACGTCGAGCACAGGAAATGATGAGGCAATGTCAATGTCAATGTCAATGTCAATCTGGTCGTGTGTCTTCCTCTATACATTATCATTTAGTGCCAAGCCAAAATGCGGGGGTCCGTCAAGGTAATAGACGAGGACATGTCGGTCATCTCATCTCACCCGTAGTTCTTCTATACGATACGTCCGTATCTCCATTCGCTACCATCTTATTACGTGCGGATCGCGGGCGACGAGGGACATGATCACGATGCAAGACGGAAAGAAGCAACAAATCGCCCAAGATAGATAGAATAGTCTAAGGGATTGCCCCCCATCTTTCATCACTCCTTAGAATATCTTCCACCCGAAACCGCAGGAAATTGGAAACCTGACGCACAGTTGCGAAACCAGGGGCACACGAATGCGACGGGATTCCTGGTCCGTCTCTCGTCAAAGTACCGCTCGGATCACATGTGGTACAACATCACGCACATACATCCCTTGCTCCCAAGCTAAGCTCAGCTATACTGTACCTCACTTGTCTTGCAGTCTTGCTCCTCCTTCCCCACCACATAAGAAGCCATTCCCATTCCCCATCGTCCCGGGACATCTCCCCTCTCATTCCTTCCCCCGCCCGCTTTCTGTGTAACCATACCACTCATACATACCTGCTGAACGCTGAACCTCATTGCCTACGTTCCATCCTCACGCCCACTACCTCGAGCCTACTCACTCGCCCACACCGCCTCAACAACCAATCTTCCAGAGACTCTCAACAGCAGCCATGGCCGCTCCCCGCGCCGTCCAATTCATCGCCCTCCGCAACCTCCAACGCACCGCCTCCCGCCAACAATCCCGCTCCCTCCACATGACCGTTCGTTCAGCTTCCCTCCCAATTCTCCCATCTCTCTTAACACTCACCTCACAGGGCCCAGCAACCTACGCCTCCCCGTTTCTCTCCACCGATCGCGGCAATCCCAACGTCTCCCGCGACCTCTCCAAATCCACCCGAACCAAGCCCTCCACTCAAGAATCATCCTCCCGCAACTTCAACACCTCCCGCACGTTGAAACAGGTCAACGACTCGAGCCCCATCGACTTTGCGTATTTCGATTCCGTCTTCTCCCCATCGGATGTCGAAGTCGTGGCGGTGCAAGTCCCCGTGCTGCCGGAGGTGGAGTCGAAGCAGGCGCTGAACCGTGTGGAGGATGAAGGTGTGGTGGCGATGAAGTCGGAGGTGTATTCCGTGGTACGTCCTCTTGCGTGATGTTCACGTTTTTTCGCAATCCTCTTTGGCTGACTTGGATGTACTCGGCAAAAGGCACCCGACTCCATCATCCTCCCTCTCTCGGACCACAGCACGCCTTTGGATGAATACATGCACATCGACTTCCGCAGCTTCGCGGACAAAGTCGCCGACGGCGTGGACAGCTTGGTAGCGGATGTTGTTAGCGGAAAGACTGCTGCGGCGAAAACTTAACCACTCAAAATGACTTGCCCTGATAGAGGCAGTGTAGGAGGAGCACTGCTGTATGATCTCATTGTGATCGCAAGTACGTTCCCAATGGTCACGCCAGTCGAAGCTACCACGCCGGCCGTATCGTAACCACTGGTAGGACAGCAAGCCGTCGAAAGCTGGTCCTACCGGTTGACATCCGTAGGCACCACAAGTTTACAAACGCATCACCGCATATTTCCAACACCGTATCTGCTTCAATTCATACTGTCCCTTCGTTCGTCTTCGTCGTTCACTACCCGAATCAACCCCGAAAATGGAGAGCAGCACGGATCCACCGCCTCCATACGAGGCAACTGAACAACAGCCATTCCTAAGCCGATCCCGCCAGGCTGATCAAGACGCATTGCTCGATCGCGTAACAGACCACATCACGCGGCAGAGGGATCAGCTCGTCGACTTGATGCAAACAACCGCCGAGGCCAGAGCTGACGTGGAAACCGAGACGGAGCGCATCCGAAACATGCTGAAGTTCACTCTCGCCGTGGACTACCAAATCTGGGCATCTGCGCCAAATCTCTCGGCCGCCGATCGCGAGCATTTCCTCTTCATAGTCCACACGTCGCGAAGACTCCAGGAGGCATTACCGGTCCGTCCGACGCCGGAGGAACGACGAGTCCTCGCAGCGTTTTTCTGGAAGTACCTCCACCAGCCATGCAAGGCCCTCGCGCTGCCTCTCGAATATGTCTTTCAAAACATGATCAACCTGGCCGAGTTTGTCAACGCCGCAGGAAACTACAAGGGCTCCGTCCATGGCATCCTGCACACTCGCGGCATCGACCAGCTCGCGATGAAATTCTGGGTCGACCGTGAGATTGGCGTCCCGGCCGTCTTTAAGAAGGGCACGAGCCTCGACCGATTCCACGCCATGTCGATCAAAGCCGGCATGTATTCCATGACGAGCATGTACTTTACTCGAATTCCGGGCGTCGTGGCCGAGTCGAGCGCGGCGGCCATGTGGAACGCAGAGCGGGGTTTCTTGAATGATACGAGGCCGGAGCAGCATATCACCTACACGGTCAACAAGCGTGGCATGGCGTACGCTTCGAGTCGCAAAGCTGCCCTCGTAAGCTCATGCATGGCGCTATCGACTGCGGATTGGATGGGACGGGTGGGACTCTGCTTACACGAAGTTTTGAGGAGGTTTGCGAAGTGGCAGAGCGGAGCTACAGATGTGGTTGAGGCACAGGAGATTGTGCATGGCACCCCATGGGGCTGGCAGTATGATACTGCCCTGCATCTCCCTGACCTGTTTGAGGTTCGGAATTCGAGAGCGGGTCCTGGGGGGTGTGATTTGTGACAAGCGGGCACTGAGGACTGGAGGGGGCGGAAGAGAGGCCCATTATATCACTTCCTACGCGGACGAATTTGTTCGTGAGTATTGCGAGGTTGGTGACCACACATCGAACGAAGATTTCAAACATCGTCTGCAAATGCTAAGAGGTTCATCGGTCCCAAGGAAGAACACCGTGAGCAAGGCCATCTCTCGCCGCCTGTTGAAATCCAGTACACCTCCGGTCCCTCTATTCTACACCAACAAAACATCTACACTATTCCACATTCCATCTATGCCTCGATCTTTTTCTCATCATACGCCTGATCGTGCACTCCAATCGCCCGTCCACTGGGATCCGTCTGCTTGCTCCACGTCGGCGTCCACCTCATCACCGTGCTCGCGCATTGCGGTGGGAAGTGCTCGTCAAACATGCACCTGTACCAGTACGCCTCTTTGGAATCCGGAATATCGTCACCCCAGTGCGGCTTCTCCTTGCGGATCGTCTCCTCGACCATCTGCTCGTCCGTCACCATCTTCTTCGCCTCGTCCTTGAGTCCATCGATCCAGCCGTATCCGACGCCATCGGAGAATTGCTCCTTTTGACGCCAGAGAATGTGCTTCGGAAGGTAGGGTTTCGCACCTGGCTCGCCTTCCGTGTCGAAGGCTTTGCGGAGGATGTATTTTTCAATGCGGTCCTTGGTAATCATCTTTTCCGCTGGGTCGATGTTCATGGAGAGGTCGAGGAATTGCTTGTCGAGGAAGGGGACGCGGGCTTCAACACCCCACGCGGAGGTGGATTTGTTGGCGCGGAGACAGTCGGCCAAGTGAAGGTTCTTGACACGACGCACGGTCTCCTCGTGGAAAGCCTTCTTGTCGGGAGCGTTGTGAAAGTAGAGATATCCGCCAAAGATCTCGTCGCTGCCTTCGCCGGAGAGCACCATCTTCACGCCCATGGCTTTGATCTTGCGGGAGAGGAGAAACATGGGCGTGGAGGCGCGGATTGTCGTGACGTCGTAGGTCTCGAGGTGGAAGATGACATCAAAAAGAGCATCGAGGCCTTCTTGGATGGTAAAGGTGAAGGAGTGGTGGCGCGTGCCGAGGTAGCGGGCGACTTCGAGAGCGGCTTTCGTGTCGGGTGCGTCGGGCAGACCGATCGAGAAAGAGTTGAGTTGGGAGAGGACTGGCACGGAGTTGAGGTGGTAGTCCTCATCGATGCCGGCGAGCTCCTCATCTGCTGGCGGCTTGCCGTTGGCGACTCCATTGATGGATGGGCTGTTGGTTCCAGAGAGAAGAGCCTGTTGTTTGGTGTACTCCTTTTGAAGACGAAGAGTCTCGCGTTGTGCAATCGATGCCACCAAAGAGCTGTCCAATCCTCCCGAGAGCAACACACCATATGGAACCTCCGCCATTAATCTCTTTCGGACCGATCGTTCGAAAGTCTCGCGGAGGACTGTCAAGTCAAGCGGGTTGGAAGGGACGGAGCTGGGCTCCATCAGCCAGTGCGGGGTGTAGTATCGAGTCAGCTTGTCGGTCTTGCTGTCGTAGACGTGTCCGGGAGGAAAGCTCTCAATCGTGTCGCAGACGGGGTGCAGGCACTTGAGCTCGCTGGCGAAGTAGACGCTGCCGGGAGTCTCGGATGAGCGACCCATGTAGAAGGTGGTGATTCCAATGGGATCTCTCGCGGCGATCAAGCGATCCTGAGTCTTGTCGTGCAGCACCCAGCTGAACATGCCGTCGAGGTATTTCGGCGCATCGATGCCATATTGCTCGTACAGAGGAATGATCACTTCACAGTCAGAGTGAGTCTTGAACGGGTATGGCTTGGCAAGCTGCTTGCGGAGGATCTTGTGGTTGTAGATCTGGCGGAATGTGAGTGTTGTGTACGAAGTGTTCAATCATGTGCTCTTGCTAACCTCGCCGTTGACGGCCAATGCAATGCTCTTGTCCTGGTTCAAGATGGGCTGCGCGCCCGTGTCGATGCCGACAATGGAGAGACGCTCGTGCACGAGAATGGTGTTGTTGGCGGTGTGGTTGCCGCTCCAATCGGGACCGCGGTGCTTGATCTGCTTGCCTTGAAGATTGTCAGATTGTGGTCCCAGTCCTCTTCCCAACCAGCAGCATTGCTACGCACCCATGCGAAGGGCCATTGGCCGGAACTTGACCACGTCCGGGTGGCTATGGCAGGCGAAGATGCCACACTAGAGGAGGTAGGACAGTCAGCCGTGTCCTCGACGATAGAGCATATATGCAGACTGAGGCTCGCGGGCACCGTCCAAGAGACGATTGCGGAGTGTGCTGCGGGCATTTGGTTCTGTGAACTTACCATGGCGGCGGCGAGTGTGGAGGAGAGTGGAGTTTGAGTTGGTGTATGCGATAGATGTCGAGAGTTGGGGAAACAGTGAAACAACAACACGAGAAAGATTGAAGTCGCGACGGTGGGGTGTATCGGGTGAGTGACTCCAAGCATTACTCACAAAAGCTGAATTTCGGCGGCCGACGTCGCAGGATAGAATAGGAACCTAACTTAAACCTTATCCCTATCCGTATTCAGCGGGGCCTCGTCTAATTTTCGACCGTTCTGAAGAGTTGTTGTGTCATGTTCGAGGCCGCGGGCGGGCAATAGCAGTCAGTTATGGCAGCCATACTGCCAGGAAGTGATCTCTGGTCAAGATCGGTGATGAAGGAGGTCGTAGGTAGGAAATGGAACTGTACGCCTAGCACGGGACAGCAGCCTATTCTCTTATTCTATCAATATCAGCTTATCCGTACGTCAATCTAGGATGTCCTGCTATGTAGTCTACTTGACCCATGACGTCTTCTATATCTGTTGTCCCGTTGATCAATTCTCGTATGCACGATTGATTATTATTATTCGTCTACATATCGCGTACCCGGTCGATCAGTCAAGTTTAAGCGAAAGGGATGCGCATTTCAATAACCAGCAGATCAGGGTCCCGGGGGTACCGACATATGTTTACTCCAGCTCTCAAGCAAATAATGGAAGCCTACGCAATGCAGTGCCGCACCCTCTCCATAGAATACTCTAAACTGACCGTGACGTTGGCGTATCAATCATATGGCCATCTATTCTGGTACTTCATTACATCCATCCATCCATCGTGACCGGCTTTCCTAGGCAGCACCAAGATCACGCCGCGCCGTCACATCACGACAGGGATATGATCTAGATGACGAAAACCGGCCCCCCCATCGATATGACCTAGTACTCCTCCGCTGCTGCACTCTTTCAGCATTCTACCGACAGCATGTCTTCCAGCATGCGCAGTGCTCTGGCTGCTGCCACCAAGGGCAGATCCTCCAGAGCACGCAGTAACTCTTTGAGCACGTTACCACCCGCGACCGACGACGACGACTACCTCCCCGAACTCGCCGCGATCGCCGCATCCATTCTATATCGATCTCCACAACCCTCGCCCGAAGGACGACCGCTCTACATCCTCAACGCTGCCGCCTTTCCCGATTCCTACGAAGTCGATTACGATACTCTGCTGTCATATGTCCTCGCACGACTACCCGATGAAGAGGAGCTGATATCGGGGGCGGAATATGAAATCGTGTTCTTTGCCGGTGGCCAGCCGGACAATGCGAGTTCTGAAAGGAGACAGGGTCCTCCAACGGGCTGGTACCTGCAGGCATATCACGTCCTCAGCAGGGCGACGAGGAAGAAGCTGCAGAGATTGTACATCGTACATCCGCGGACTTGGGTGAGAGTGCTCATTGGCATATTTGGGACCATCGTGTCGCCCAAAGTTCGCCGGAAGATTATTCATGCCTCGACGCTTACTTCACTGGCTGAGCATATACCAATCGAGCAGCTGCTCATCCCACCGAGCGTATATCTGCAGGACAGAAAGCTGGAGACGGAGATACATTGCTCGACGACTGGGAGGCGAGCATTTGGAGTGAGACATCCTCTGCCGAAGAATCTTGACACGGGAGCGACACGACTGCCACGAATATTGCGAGAGACGACGAGTTTCTTGCTGTTGCCGGCCAATACCAAGACGGAAGGACTCTTTCGAATACCGCCCCACTCAGTATTGTCAGGGGTGTTGAAGGAAGCATATGATCGAGGACAGCATTACATCGTGTGGAAGGAAGGCGGCGCAACGCTGTGTCAGCCGGGCATCGATCCAGGACTTGTCGACGAGGTGCGGCTTGAGGATGCATACGGCGTGCATCTAGCTGCAGCATTGGTCAAGCTGTGGTATAGGAAGTTGCGGGATCCTATCTTCCCGGAGTCAAGCTATGCGCTGCTCCGTGACAAGTTTGGAGATCCCACCAAGGACATCACACCTGAGGACCTCGTCGACCTCATCCTGCCAGCGTCACAAAACTCGCCGTTGACTGTGATATCGAGGGAGATCTTGACTAGGCATCTTCTACCTCTGCTGTCTGTTGTGGCGTCACAATCGGCGAACAACAAGATGACCTCGGAGAACTTGGCCATCCTATTCTCGATGTGTCTGGTCTGCGGGCCAAATCAGCTCGAGGATGGTAAGTTCTCCACCACCGCAAAGCGCATCCTTCACTCAGCGATAGATCTGTGGCCCCAGCTGCGATCTGGAATGGGACTTGACCACAAGGTGTTCCTGCGAGATATTCTTCCTCCGCCGGATGCGAGAGACTATGAAGACCCGCTCGAGAGTCCTTGGACTGGTCAGAACGTGATCAATGAGAAGGATGAGGGCGGACATCGAATCTCCATGGCAGAGTCCGACAGCGCATCTTCTTCCGCATCTGCTGAAGAGAAGCCTCCCGCACTCCCACCTAGAAGATCTCGAGCCAGCTCCATCACAGCCGCACTGGCACCACACTTTCAAAACGTGGAGAAGCCATCGTTGCCGAGGAGGAAGCCCGCACCACAACCAGCTCAACACTCCTCGGTGCCCTATCAAACTCCGATCCCTACCGACCCTCCGCGCTACTCAACTGTCTTCGACGCCGACGGAAACAGTCTTCGAGACGCAGACTTCTCAACAACGCTAGGTCCAGCGGACGGTTTCGCCCCCGTACGCTCTGCACCTATTGATCCCAGCCACCATAAGACACCTCCTCTTCAACCTGCATACCCACTCGTAGGCTCCGCGGAGATTGAACTAGCGAAAACGAATTCATTCAAGCGAAAACCTGTTTCGCGACAAACTTCAGGCAAGGATGGAGATGAGCACAAAGGCGACTCCAACGGAGATGGAGGAGATCGATCTGGTCCGATGTCTGCTTCCCAACATGTCTCCGAGGCAAATGTCCAACTCGCTCGGCTCGCTGCAGCCAGAGGTGCGTCGCGAGAAAGCACTGCCCTCAACACATCTCAGCCCTCCGTCTCTCCACCCGTCTTCTCCACCTCTCCTGTTGACCTCTCCCGCTCCTCCTCGACCGCTGACCGTGCTGCCTCTCCATCGCGCTCAACCTCCGATCAGCACAACTTTCTCAAACCCACTATCCCAGCTTCGCACTACTCTCTCGCCAAACCCGTCCTTGCACCACCTCCACAACGTTCCGCTACTCTTCCCGGCCTCTCCATGCCGCCTCCCTCACCATCCTCCCTGTCTCGCTCTCCGAGCACAACAAGCGCCGAGGCTGACGGTCGACGGCTGTCGAGTTCAATACCGAAAGTCCGCGCTCCGTCAGCCGGTCTGCTGAAGAGGATGGCGAGTATGGAGCAGCCTGAAACTTCGTCCTCGGGACTAGGCGGGAGGGCAGGTGGAGCAGCGGGCGGAAGTTTGGGTGTGGGAGATGCAGGGGAGAAGGGACTGCGGAAGAGTAGTGTAGACGACTTGAGGAGGATTTACGAAGAGCGGGCGGGAGTGGCGCAAGTTCTTGTGGGGATTGGAGCGAAGGGGAAGTGATGTGGTCGCCTTCTTGGACCGCTTGAATGAAAAGTAGCTTCGTGGCTGCGCTGCTTAATATATTGGACGAAATAACAAGTAATGTAGTCAAGCATGCTCCTCGGATTGAACATATTACGGTCAGGCGAATAGGGAAACCTGGTACAACACTCCAGAGCTCGTCTATGTCAAGGCAAAGGTTGACTATAACAGTTAGTTAGGCACGCTACGACGCTGCCCGAAATCCACATGATCAACAATCGACTCCTACAATCACAATGTATATCTAAACCCCACTGCCCCCTCGATTATGACCTCTCCTCTCGCCTGCTTCTTGTTCATGCTCCACATGTGCACCGACGTAACCACAACACTAACAATCGTCAATCCCGCCGCCACAAAACACGCCCACAGTCCCGGGCCATACGTGGGGGCGTCCTGCGGTCGGAACACCACAGTCCCGATGATGCCTCCGACTCCTGCGGCAGCAATGATGGTCGCCGACGTGAACGCTCGTCGCCATTGTCCGACCACGTTGTTGGCTTGATATGTCAAGCCAGCGGGGACATTGGAGAAGGCGCCGCCCGTGAGCAGGTATGCGCCGAAGTAGCGGACGTACGGGGCTTTGGCATAGCCGAGAACGGCGAGGCCGACGATTTCGATGAGGGAGTTGATTATGATGAGAGCCTGCAGATGACAAGATTTAGTGGAAGGGAGGGGGGAGTTGTGCTCGGATGGAGATGGACTTACGCCGCGGGTTTGGTATTTGTCGGAGAGCCAGGCTTGCAGGGACCCGAGGAGGAAGGCGAATACGTAGCACTGGAAGGGATCGTTAGGAAAACGTGTGTTCGAACAGGTAGAGCACGGCGATGATATGTGCCTTACCGGAGCGGTCAGACATTGCGACTGGACAACGGAGAACTCGAGCGTTCGACGGAGGATGATTGGGAGGAAATAAGTGACAGCGTATGCCGTGACGCCTTGAAGAAGGGAGTTGGCGGCGAAAAACCTGACCAAGTCTGGTCAGTAGGAGGCTCTCGGGGAGGCGCAGGACTTCTGGAAGAAGAGCAGCGTACCAAACCTTCCAGTCCTTTCCCTGAGACAGGTAGTGCTTGAGGTTGAAGGGCGTGATGTGAGCGTCGCCGCGATCACGATCGATCCGATCGACCATGATCTTGATCTCCTCGGCGGTGAGGAAGAATTTGGTCTTGGACGCTTCCTCGGGAAAGTCCACAAGGAAAACGTAGCCGATCAGAGCCATGATAATGGTGAGGACTGCTTCCCAGATGAACTGCGATCAACGTTAGCAGTACCCTGTAGGCACTACGTCGAAGTGATACCCACGATCCACCTCCAGCCCTCAATCCCGCCGACTCCGTCCATTTGCGACAATCCATGCGCCAACAAGCCTCCGAAACCACCCGCAGCATTCCCCACCAAAAACAAGAACGCGAGACGTTTGGCAACTTCTCGCCGAACATACCACATGCTCACCAAAAAGTAAGCGGAAGGAAAGTAGCAGGCCTCAAATACTCCCAGCAGCACCCTGAGACCCGTCATTTTCTTCCAGTCATCGACGAACCCAAAGCCCAGCACCACCAGTCCAAACGCAAACGTGATGCCCGCGAGGAATGGACGGGGGCCGAGTCTGCGGGCTAGGACGGTTGCGACGGGCTGGAAGAGGACGTAGCTGGGGAAGAAGACGAGGACCATGATGGTGTAGCGATTGTTGCCGGTCAGGCCGAGGGTAGCGTCCATGCCTGATATAACGCTGTCGATGGAGCGAATCAGATCTTGAATGTGATGTACGATTCAATGTTGGGTGCTATTCGCTTACGCGTTGGGCAGGTTGGTGCGATCGATCAGGTTTGCGATATACATCAACGCCAATGTCACGCAGAGCCGGCAATCGACCTTCCGTTTGATCGCTTTCACGCGAGGGTCCTCCCAAGAGACATCGTCTCTTTCTGCGGAATAGGTTAACCGCTCGGAGTAGTTGGGGTCGTTCGGGATCTTGGAGATGTCCATGGTATTGAATAGAGAGAGGAGGCAGGTGAGAATAGACACAGATGGAAAAGAGCAGGTCGACCCGGTAAGATTATATGCCCTCGACCAAAAGGTTCCGCTGCTGGGATCACCATGCAGGGGACAGATTTGGTAGAGTAGGTACATAGAACCTGCGTTCTTACGTTGGCATATTCCCAGTAGTGTCGGCTCGACCCGGTGTGGTTGCGAGGGCAGACTCCGGCAGATGATGTCGATGGTGTATTCGAGTAGTTCATCGTGTTGATGCTAGGCTTGTGTATTGTCAAATCAGCAAAGCGTCGCCGCAAATGTATGTAACATGCTTGGTACCAAATCTCGACCGCAACGATTGTGAGTAGCGGTGTGCAGGATCAAGTGAGTGGAAAAGGCTCTCAATCGAGTCATTTGGCGAGGCTAGGACTGCAACGTGATGCCATACAACTGTTGACTTGTTCGGCACGCCGGCTTCTTTGGATGTCGATAATTGCCCGAAGTTGTGTTGGCTCGGAACTATCGACAACCTTTCCAGGGACCATGCCTGTTCATGTCGGTATATGAACCCTTGCATTCTCAATATCGTTTGCTCTGAATCTGCGTTGTCGTCCATTGCCCAAGTTGCATCGCAGCGTCTCGACTCCCTACATTCCGCCGTCTGCAACATCTCTCATTCGGCAGATCAGCGTTCGTCAATTTAGATCTGACTTACAGAGCCGAGATTCTGACCATACTGCCGATACTGCGTAAGTCCGACGTTCGCAGATTATCCAAGCAGGCGCTTGCATGGCTGGAATCCGCGACGACCGCGACGACTGCCTCGCTCCGCATGCTCTCTTGGTGTCGCCCTGAGTCTTTCCGAGTCAAGCCAGTATTGAACGTCGGGATTTGCAATGTGAAAGCGCCCGTTCGCGCCATTCTCACAGCATCGGGATCGCAAGAATGTGTGTCGAAGACTCTTGCCTGTTGTGTTTTGCAGCATATTTACATATCAACATGCCCGCATAAAAGAAACGCCGATATGCCGCACTGACGCGAAACCACCCAAGCCATCTCCTCTACTTCCTGTACCACATCCGCGTGATCTTGGTATGCCTCATCTTCTTCTGCAGCTGAAAAATGCCGTACATCAGCGCCTCGCTGGTAGGCGGGCAGCCGGGCACGTAGATATCGACCGGCACAATGCGGTCGCAGCCTCGAGTCACGGAATAGCTGTAGTGGTAGTATCCTCCACCATTGGCGCAGCTACCCATGCTGATCACCCATCGTGGGTCGGGCATTTGATCGTAGACTTGACGGAGGGCGGGCGCCATCTTGTTCGTGAGCGTTCCGGCAACAATCATGACATCGGACTGGCGTGGCGATGCGCGGAAAATGATTCCAAGGCGATCCTGATCGTATCGTGGCGTGGACAAATGCATCATCTCGACGGCGCAGCAAGCGAGTCCGAATGTCATGGGCCATAGAGAGCCCTGGCGTGCCCAATTGGCGATCGAATCAAGGGTCGTGCTGCGTATCCCGTCAGTCTTTGACCATATTCTTCCGTGTGCTCCTGATTCTTACAGCGCATATTGCACAACACTGTTATTGCCCTCCTGGCTAGGTAGTGCCACCTCGCGATGGTCCTTGCCGGTCACTGCCTTCATCGGTGGTGGTGGGCCTGGGGCGCCTTGGACGTTGCTGGGCCCGAGGGCGCGATTCGGTGCAGTCTCGGCGGGCTTCTTCGTGGAGGAGGAGATCCATGCTGCGTTGACAACCTGTGCTGCGCGGAATGGCTGGAGTGCTGTCGAGGGCGAGCCTATGCGAGTGTCTCAGTCAGTTGAAGGGCTCGCGGTCGCCAATCGCGCAGTTCATTTACCTCGCAGCGCCAAAGCCGTCCTTGTCCTAACGGTCGAGAACATGGCGGTCGTGTGAAGAGAGGAGAGTGTCTTGGTGGCGGAGAACGAGGAAGTGCTGGAGATGTATTGAAGTGTAGTGGCGGACAAATGAGCTCCTTCCTCATCATCGATTCGTAGCCAATAAGAGACGACAAAATTACTGACTAGTAGAGCTAGGTGGCTGCTGGGCTGACTCAGCGATACTGCTGTTGGGCACTTCACCTACTATTGTGACCGACAAGATACTTGATCTTTTTCAAGACAAAACTCCGACTCAATCCTCGATACATCTGCTCCGTTCGTCATGGATCGGTCTCCATCAATCGCCGCTATTGGAGTCATAGGTCGCAATGTTCGTCGCGATTTCCAAACCCGTGTCAAAGCCTTAAACCTCAACTAACGATCGCACTCTCTCAGAACAATCCGTTGCACATCTCTCTTTTCCCGGTCACCAGTACTTCAAATCCTGATGCGTTCGTCCCTGAGTCTCGCGACATGATGGAGTACCAGATGTTGTTGAATTCGACGCTGGACATATTCGAAGCCCGCCTGCCGTCGAAGTCAGCAGGGTCCGCAGACTTCGGCCTTTTGCACGCGCTAGATGAGCGTATAGCGCTCTATGGCTGGCTACTCAATACTGGAGTCAAGTTAGTGATTGTAGTCGACATGGAGGGCCGTACAGCACCAGACGCAGAGGCAGCGAGGACGGCTGTGCTCGGGTTGAGGACCGGAGACCTGCTCCCGGTATGTTACACCCCCGATGGCTTCCCTATGTGCGTCAAAGTACGATCTGACAGCGATGACTTTACCAGGCGTTTCAAGCTCTGCAGACAGCCTACATAAGGCTATTGCGGAATCCTTTCTACGTACCCGACGACCACGACCCGAAGCTCACGAAACTGCGTGGGAGCTTGGAGATTCAAAGTCCCTCCTTCATCAAGCAAGTCGAGCGAATAGGCAGAACATGGTATCCGGGCTACTTGAGCGCGTGATTGAGCTTGCGAGCCTGGGCCTTGGCCACCTTCGAGCTTTCCGCATACCGTTGAGCACGAATTTATTCGAGCTTGGGTGACTCACCGAGTGCCGCTCCCCATCAGCAGAAGCGCTCCCGGCAGTCCGAGTAGCTCGACGGCAGCGGCACATCCGTGTGGTCCGAAATGCGGATCCAATCGACAGCAGCTCATGCTTAAGGAAGCCACTACTACGGACTCTATCGAACCTCGGAGGCTGGTTTCGTTGGTGATTGTGAGAGTGAGTGTCGATGCACACGCGCTGTGTCATGCTACCAGCCCCTCAGTCCATTCCGCCGCGGGCAAAGCTCCGCCTGTCACATGCCATCTTTCACTCGCTGCTCCAGCTTGCACTCGACCCTACCAACGAAATCTGTCCTTCCACATCACTTCAACAACAACGTCAAGTACCAACAATCAATCGCGACGCTCGCCGATCACACACTATGTCTGCACCAGAGTCAAGCAAGGCCACCGGCCAACCTCAATACACCACCGCCGCTCCAATGCAGCAGACTCAGCCAGCCGCCACCACCGCTGCCGAGACCACAGTCAAAGCTCCTGACCGCGCGCCGCTTGGTCTTCGAGGGGGGATCGAGTACGACCATCCGGGCACCCGCCTCGTTCGTAAGTCCGGCCATGAAACATATTTCAGCGGATTCTCACTGACATTATCTTCAGACGACATCTGCGGATGCTTCATTTGGAATGAGTGCATGGACGACTGCTGCACGATCTTCGACGACAATTGTTGCTGCTGAAGCAAGGCACAAAGCATGCTTTCCGCGCTTTTCAAGAATTCGGATGGGAAAGTGACGCTCTCAAGCGAGCGAGGATTGAGCTTTAGGGCGGACACAAACGGAAGTGGGTGAAAGTGCCGAGCAGTGGCAGATCTCCTTCTACGAAATGACATCAGCTCATGCGCCTGGGGTCGACGCACAAAGGCTCGGTCGAAGCGATTAGAAAGGGTTCGTGAGACAGACTTCTGCATAACATCAAACGAAACCAAAGTCATTACTGTCAATCGTCGTGTGAGCCTCAGGCAGAACTTCGGCGCGACTTCCCAACTTCCACCTCAAACCTCAACACTTGCACAGCACACTGCCATGGCGCCGGTCCAAGTGCACCATCGGCGAGCAGCCAAATGGGATCGCGTCTCATCATTCACTCCACGAGGCGCTCCACTCTCCCGATGGCAGCGGAGGGGAGCGCCTGTCAACGAACGCCCTGCGCGTGAGCCCGTGACAGCTCCGACCTACGACGACGAGACGTACGAGAAACACTTGACGGATCCTGACTGGACAAAGCAAGAGACAGATGAACTTGTGGACCTATATCGCAGCTGTAATGGAAAATGGGTGGTCATCGCAGACCATTACCCGGGTGACCGCACGATGGAAGCTCTGAAAGCGCGCTTCTACGCCATCTCGGCGACTCTGCTCCAGCTCACTACGCCGATCACCTCAATGACGACCACCGACTACAGCCTTTACGAGATACTCACAACGTTCAACCCCGAGCAGGAAACCTCCCGCAAAAAGCTCGCCGAAGGCCACCTCTACCGCCGTGCAAACGAAGTCGACGAAGAGACCGTCCTCCTTGGTGAATTACAACGCATCATGCTCAATCAAGCCTCCCTCGACTCGCAACGCGAAGACCTCCGTCGCCGACTCGACTATCCGCACACCACCACTAGTGGCTACCAATACACCACATCCCAAGCCCTCACACAACTATGGCAACAACTTCTCGCACAGGATCGTCTCAAGAAGAACCCTCGCCTCCGACCTACAGGAAACTCCACATACGACGGCCAATCCATGGCCACACCGACCAATGCCGCCCGACCGCGCGAGTCGACCGCACCTTCCTCTGCTCAGCCGACGGAAGTGTCCGCCGCGGCCGAGGATCCGCGCTTCGGTGTCTCAGTCCACTCGGAGCGCATTCCGCCTGGCGTATCGTTTGGAGGCGATCGCCTGACGAAGCCACGGATAGCGAAGTCTACAATTCAGACGGACAAGATCGCGGCGATTTTGGCTCACATTGGAGTCAGTGAGGTGATTCCACTTTCAACAGCGCCTGTGGTAAAGCAATTTGATGAGATCATGAGCAAGGTGCATTTGCTATTGGACCTAAGGAAAACAAGCGAGAGGGAGGAGCAAGAGCTGAGGACTAGGCAGGCTCAGGTGAAATCGGAATGATACCCTGATTGTCCGATGGATGAACATATGATAGAGAAGCAGAGCAGGCTTTAACAGTGAGCGGTGCTCCGCAGTCGAGCATGGGAACGTGGCATGTTGGACCAAAAGAGGGACGCACGGCAGCGCAAAGCGCGAGTGAGCGCTTGCGCAGAGGCCCTTCAGTCACGAGGTGCATCCCGAGGATGCTCGACACAAGATCAGGCAAATCTTCCGAGTGTCAGCGAATCGAGGCATGCCAACACCGGCCGAGCGTCATGGGTGAAGGTGATCCGAGGCGAAGCTACCTGTAGGATGCCATGGTATCACCGCAGCTTGTGCACACTAGCTGTGCCAACTACTTGGCTTAATGGTAGAAGCCAGGGTACGCAACAGGAGACGATCAGTGTCCAGCATGTGGGAGAAAGCTGGAGCTATACGAGCGTGGGATACTGCACCAAGCCAAGCAGCTGTCATGGATGCGCGCGTATGGCAATTGCGTTAGATTAACGGAGATGTTGCTCCAGTAGATCTATCTGTAGATTGCAAGGCTGAGAGTTGCATTGAAGGCGTGGATCGATGCTTATTGGGTCTGCACCTCCTCTTGTCTACAGAACGGGAGACATGTAGTCCCCCGTCATTCGTATCTTCCATCACTGATCAACAGCAACATCGTCTGTGGCGTTTTTGGTCGACCAACGTGATGCAGCTGCTTATCGCATGCCCTGTCGATCCTGATTGCACTACTGCCGACACAAGTCAGCCCAGCACATCGGATGCCCACGGACGATGGAGTCCAGGAAGCAAAGCAGCATGCGGTCATATCGCTCCCCTGCGAGGAAGGGAAACTCTGCGTATATACAGCTCTCTGACTTACTCAACGTCTGACGGAGTTGCGAGACATTAATCGACCACGGCGCAGCCCGATAGCAGCTTGCACTCGACACGCGCAAACGCATATTCTACACGATCCCGGACAAGATGGAAGAGCAAGTGGAAAGACTGGTGAACAAGGCGTGGAACAAATTCCAAGATCTGCCTGCGAGTAAAAGATACCTGATTGCGGTGAGCGGAATCCCCGGCTCAGGTATGCGGACACATGCCCTCATTGTAACTTTTTCTCGCTTCATACTGACAATACTCTAGGCAAGACCACCCTCGCTGCCAAAGTCGCCGACCGCCTGAACGATCGCTGGCGCAAAGGCAGTCCCACCCGCGAAGGCTCCAACGCCGCCATTGCGACCTTCCTCCCCATGGATGGCTACCACCTCACCCGCGCTCAACTCTCTGCCCTTCCCAACCCCGACACAGCTCACGCCCGACGCGGCGCAGCGTTCACCTTCGATGCACCCGCCTTCCTCGATCTAGTCAAGAAGCTTCGCGCGCCGATATGTCCGGAGACGAACACCATCTACGCTCCCAGCTTTGATCACGCGAAGAAAGATCCGGTGGAGAATGATATACCCATAAGAAAAGAGTCGAGGCTGATTGTCATGGAGGGGAACTACCTGAGCCTTGGGACGGGAGCGGAGGAGTGGAAGAAGGCGGCGGAGCTGATGGATGAGCTATGGTTCGTGGACGTTGAGGAGAGCGTCGCAAGGGAGAGGTTGATCGATAGGCACATCAAGAGTGGCCTTGCAGAGGATCGGGAGCAGGCGGCCAGGAGGGCAGATGAGAATGATCTGATCAATGGGAGGGAAATTGTTAACGGAAGGCTGGATGTGCATGAGGTGATTGTCAGTCGGGATGATCGAGGGTGGAGGCCAGAACAGCAGGGTGTGGTCGCAGATGACAATGGACGATGAGCGTTCACAGAACCTCTTCGCGCATGCTCCTGTGCTCGTACATGCAGACCAGGTTTTGTCAGTCAGACATGCATTTGGGTCAGAGGGCGCCACGGCTACCTGCAGCTTGATGATGTCTACCGTTGAATAGGGGCAGATTCAGTGCAGCACTATTACAACTTTCTGGAGATTGACAAGCTACCCGGTACGTACGGCGATCGCAGCATGGTTTGCAAGGCAAGTGGACTCATACCACTCACTTTCCTAATCTTTACTCGATCATGCACCTTCAAATGCAGCATCATATCCCAAGAGTGGAGCCTTTGCGGAAACGTGCGTATTGCTATCCATGGCGCTTAGCATTGCTTCATGACGCCTCGCAAGGCCAGCCTCTTGTTTGCCTCCATCCTCTCCCCACACACTTCGATCCTCTTTCCTCGCACACCACCCCCAGGAAGGGCGACCATACGACGACATGTCGATATTTAGCCCAACCCAAGACCACATGCCCGACCAGCTGCTGGAGCACATCTTCAAGTTCCTGCGGCAACCGCCACCAGAAGACCTGGGCCGAGCTCGCTATGAGCACATCCAACTTGCAGACGAAGACGCAGAGCCAGTCAATCGCTATACTGCTACAAGCGAGAAGGAATACGTTCCGCGACTCAAGAATGACGACGAGCAGCACAAAGCCAGCCTGTTCACTCTGAGTAGCATCACCCAAGCTTGCAAACGCTTTCATCGTCTCGTTCAGCCTCTCTTGTACGAAAGCTATCCTGGACAAGCTATCGCAGGACTTCAAGCACTCAACCGTACACTGGTTCGCCGACCCGATCTAGCTCGCATGGTAAAGTATATTACCATCGGCTGCTGGGACATCAACATGCTTGATGGACTGTGAAGGTTCGTCATACACTGGCATGTGAGTGTACTGGGCTGACTGAATTGCAGGTGGTGGAAAGCTACCGTGCAAAAAGTCGGACTTGGCCAGAAACTGCTCCCAGCTTTTCTGGGCAAGGGTGAGGCAGGTCATGAAGATGCTCAAGTCGCCTTGCTACTTTTCCTCTGCGGCAACGTCCAGGTGATTGACCTTTCGGCACCCGTGCTGTTTCACATGAGTGTGGTAAAGTAAAGGGACTCATCAAGGAGGTGGCACAAGAACGACCAAACACTCTATTTCGTGGAGAGGACGAAGCTCTCCCATCGTCCATACCGACCAACCTACCACTGCGCAGTCTTCAAGCCGTCAATCTCCGCGCGGCAGACATATCTCTGACCATATCCTTAGGCGCATACGATGTGCTCTTGCGACTGCCCACCATCACGTGCCTTGCTCTGCACCGAATCAGCTGCCGCCACAACGTGTCCTTGCCTCCAATGCCGCAACTAAAAGAGCTCTGTCTGTGGCGGTGCGAGCTGGATGTCGAGTTCTGCCGATCACTGGAGACCTGCAAATGTCTGAAGACGCTCAAGATCATTTGGCCAGGCATGTCTATCGACTACATGCAGAATGTGTATCCCCTGGTTACAGACATTGACTATAAGCTCATCGGAGACATGATCTGCGACAGCTTTCCAATGCTGGAGAAGCTTGTTCTCGATCCACGCGAGGCTTACCTGTTCGGAGGCTCCTGCACTCAGCTGCACAGTCTGGATCTGTCTTCGATGAGAAAGCTGAAAGAAGTGGCAGTCGAAGCGTACGCGCTGTTGGACGAGCATGCTGTCGATGCTAGTGCTCCGCAGGATATTGAAGTTCCATTACCACGCCTTCATCTTGTCCTGCCGTCATCGATTGCCAAGCTTGTGGTGCTGGTGCATCGCCGCAGCAACTATCAGAGTGCAAAGCTCGAGGAACAGGATAGACTCCAGAGGAACCAGGTGCTTGTTCTCGACAGTACTCTGAGATACCTCGTCGATGCTCCAACTGATAGATGGCCTATCGTGGTGATGAAACGTTTGGCGGGTGCAAAGACGGGATCTGACGTGACGCGCTGGAGATCTCTGTCTTGGACGACAAGGTCGAGGAGGCCCGTCGATGGGATCGTTGAAGGTGATCCTTGATGTACTACCGTAGAGGCGATCTCTCTTGTCCATCTTGACGATAACTAACTAGCTCAAGCCTCACGTGTCCTGCGGAAATGAATGTGATGAGATCACATGCGCCACAATCGTGATGAGCGCATGCCATTGCCAGCCCATCCAGTCCAGAACTTGGATTGAAGGCTTGGATGAGTCTGTGCTATTTGGCACACCGCGACCCCCTAAAATGGATGCGACAAAGTGCACAACGAGTACATTATTAAGTTATTGCACACTGAGGTGCTCATGTCATACGCTTTCCGGCTGAGTCATGCGTATCAAATAGCACTGGCCAGGTGTCGGGTTAGGTTGGTTCTAAGCGGCGTCTTCCCCTCCAGATCCGTGTTATGACGTCGCAGCAACGGCGGCAGCTTCTCGCTCATCAAAGACCTCTGGGCTGCCTTCTCGCTTCTTCCTCGTCCATCACAACAACATCACCACTTTCATCAACAAACTCATCCCAATCAACACCACAACACCAACACACAATGTCTCTCTCCTGTATGTTGCCCTCATCGACATCCTCCGCGTCACCAGACCAGACATTCATTGTTGTGACGCCGGAGCTCCCTGTCTTGCCGGCATCACGCCATGGAAACTCCCATCACTGACAACACCACCACCACGCAGACCTTCCCCCAGTCAAGCCATCGGCCATCGCCCTCGGCACCGTCTTCAACCACGCCGCCTCGCTCGCCATCCTCGGCCCTCTCTTCGGCGACACCTACCGCCGCGCTCAGTCCGCCAACTCCGCTGAGGAGTTTGTCAAGTCCAAGGAGGCTGCCTCGGCCGCCGCTGCTTGGGGCACTTCCCTCGTTGGCTCCTCCATCCAGGCCTACGGAGTCGGCGCTCTGATCAACGCTACCGGCACTCTGTCCTACAAGGGCGCTGGCTACCTCGGCGCTCTCATCTTCGCTGCCTCTTCTGCCCCAGCTGTGAGTCGATATCCGTCTCCAAGCGAAACGATCGTACATACTGATACTTCACTTCTAGTTCGTCGCCCAGGTCTTCACCGAGAAGCGCCCTCTCGACACCGTTGCCGTCGGCGCCCTCGCCCGCGTCTTCGAGACCGTCGGTCTGTCCATGTTCCTCGTCTGGTGGGGCACCCGCACCAACCCGCTCAACTAGAGGGTTGTTTGAAGACAATGGAGGCATGAACTCGATTCGGGAAGATGGGAGGAAATGAAGGGAAGGTGGACACCGGACACGCACCTCGGAACAGCCTAGCCACAGCATGCATCTCCTCTCTGTCTTCCGCCGCTTGCTTCCATCCACGACTTGGAGTAGAACTAGCGACTATCAGCAGCAGCGTAGGAGTTCTTTACTGTAAAAAATGGAATTGAAGCAAATGTTCTAATAGTATTCTCGTCATTGATTGTCTGTCTGTTTCTTGTCACCGTGTGCTTCTTGCCGAGGCGCAGATTCTCACATGTGATCCGTGCGCCCGACACTTTCTTCCGACACCACGTCGACATCACCAATATTGAAAGACGATCCTTCCTTTGTTATGGCAGAAGTAGACGCAAATGGCCTGTTCGCCATCGAAGTCGACACTGACAATCACGCCGAAACCGCAGCCCAAGACAATCCTGCTACCGAATCTCGCACTTTCCAAAGTGAAGAAGCTTTCCAAGCGCAGAAGGCCTCTTACTCTGCCAAAATCGATACTGGGAATCATTATGCTGAGCTTGTGAGAGTTGTGCCTGTGTTGAAAGCGCCGGAGGCCAATGACGGCCAAGGCACTGGCAGTGTTGAGGAGGAAAAAGTCAAGCTGGGGAAGAAGGAAGTCATGCTTCTTGGCTACGCGGTGGGAGAGATGTACTACGATGGGAAGTATGCGGAGGTCACCCGTTTGTGTGGTAAGGTG
Source organism: Zymoseptoria passerinii SP63 (assembly GCA_000223825.2). NCBI lineage: Eukaryota > Fungi > Ascomycota > Dothideomycetes > Mycosphaerellales > Mycosphaerellaceae > Zymoseptoria > Zymoseptoria passerinii. The sequence continues at coordinate 14,010 of AFIY01001118.1, read as the reverse complement.
GAAGAGAGATGTGTGGTGGACAAGAAGCTCGGTGAGACTTTGGAGAGGTGGAGGACGAGGTGTGAGGTGAGGATGAAAGATGGTAGTGCTTGAAGGCAATGAGGGCGATCGAAGAGCTACTCTAGGCTGCTCGATGTCCCACCGGAAAGTCGATACGCTTCTCTCAACACGCACAAGCACACTCTCTTTCTCTCTTTCGCCGAGCACACACGACTATGGCGCCAACAACAGGCATGTCAACCAGCCGTGCGAAACAGCGAGATAAAAGTCGACGAGCCAAACAGCTCCAAGGCCAGAACCGCAGGGCGAAGTCCAGTAACAGCTTACAGGAGTGACTACGAAAACCAGGACCAGGAGATAGTCTGCAGCCTCGAACCTGATCCAGCAGCGCTATTCACTATTGAAGCGGACGATGCATGATTGGCACGCTGAAGCATTATTCAATGCATCATTCCATTGCGAGCGTCGCCTTCAACGTTCAACAAACCTACACTCTCTCGACTCCGACATACCAATACCTTGCCACTTTTCGAATACATCTCCCTATTCGCCAGCAATCATGCCATCCCTCAAGCTCACCAGCCATATCCTCTACGGTATCTTCGCTTCTGAGAGGACATTCCTCATTGGCGTCCGCTGCTTGGTCAAACGAGAACACACCCGCTTCCTTGCTTTTCGCATCGCCCAGGAAAAGCTTCCAGTCGAGCTTGTGGACATAATCGCCGACTACCTGCATGCATTGGAGAAACCTGGCATCGTCGCGAAGTGGAATTCGAAAGGGACGCCAGAGGAGAACTACCAAAAGTTCCATTACGGAGAAGCCCAGACAGAGGCAGAGAGGACAGCGTTCGAGAAAATGGTAAGTGGCTTGCACTGTTGCCAGAGAACCCTTCCGCAGAGAGCAACTCTGACCAATGTCTAGCATGCCCTCAACATCGACGCCGCCTGGATTGCCAATAGTCGACCTTCCCAATCATTCACTGGTACCACGGCAACGCAACAGGACTGCCACTATATCCATCTTTCGGCTGTAAAGACTCGTCCGTCCCTCATTATCGCTCTCCCGCCCAAATCTCCGATTCGCTATCCCGCTGGAATAACACACCCCACTGCCAAAGGCACACTGAGCGCGACGGGTTCCCTGCCTCAGTCTGACACTGCACTCCCTGCCGATGAGGTTGAGTACTCGCAGACCAAGCGATCGAAGCTCAATGAGAGCATCGTAGCGAAGACAAAGGGTCGGAGGAAATCCAAGTCAGAGCCCAGGTCCGTGAATCGGTTACTCTCGGTGGAGGGACTGGAAACGGCGATGAAGGACTGGGACGAGGTGGCGTTGAGGAAGTATGTGGATCTGCTGGAGCTTTCTGTCATTCGTACGGAGAGGGGAGAGGTTGGTGGTGGGATGAAGCCGAGTGCCTTTATACTGCAAGCGTGGGTGGATGAGTGAGAAGCAGAGCGGAGCTTCCATTTGAGCGTTGTTTCCTGATGGAGTCATTGGCGGGAGCGCTAGCAGTGTCTGTAAGTCTGTTGAGTATGCCTGCGAAGTTAGCGGTACGATTGTTGGGTGAGGCCTGCCGACTCGCCTGCACGACCTTTTAGCATGTCCTGCTAGCTGACTTGTACAAATGCCCGTGCGTCTACGTAGCATGTGGCCTTGAGCCTTTGGGTGTGCCAATCAAAGACCTTTGCAATGGTAAGGATACGTGTGGCCAAGAAGGAACTCAGACCGAGTGTAGTAAAAGACGAGCCCACATTTGCGAGCTTCGATCTGTTCCGGCATTGTTGCAGGGCGGTGAAGGGATGTGAGGGCGTTGCAGATGCCTCGCTACTACTGCTCAATCTCGGTAGGTCTTGGTCGTGATAGTAGCGCAATGTTGTCTCAAGTGGTGAGGAGAGCGTGGCAGTTGAAGCCCCGTGCCAAGACTCCGGCTGTGGTGGTCTGAGGATCTTGCTAGACCTTCACTCTTCTACCGCAACATACTTCGTACGCGGGACATGGCCGCCGCTATCTGGGCTCGCATCGCAGGGCGCCTTGCTGGGTCGACACAGCAATTTCTATCAGTACCACCGTCCATCAGCAGCTGCCCTGGCTACATCGCACACAATGTCGTACACCGCGCCACCGGCATTCTCGCCGACCTCTATCTTGCTGGACCGCCTTGCAATGTATATGGGAATGACGTGCACAATTTGACGTTGGAGGTGCAATGTCAGGACGGTTTGTCTAGGTACTGTCAAGACTCGACACTCCTCACATGCTGAAGGATCCCCGCAGAGCATCGCCTGCATGTTCAAATCTATGATCCCGACATGGAAATCTACCAGATTCCAGAATCCGTTCTTCCTCGCCCTGGAGGGACTGTAGACTGCCGCTCTGCCGATCTCGCGTTCAACGTCGTGGAAAATCCATTCTCCCTCAAGGTGATTCGCAAATCTAACCAAGACGTACTGCTAGATACATCAAACGCCGCGCTCGTCTTCGAAGATCAATACTGGCGTCTGTCCACGTCCTTGCCGGACGATCCGAACCTCTACGGCTTGGGTGAGCATACCGATTCCCTGCGTCTCAACACGACTGGATATGTGCGGACGCTTTGGAACCGCGATTCTGCTGATGTTCCCGAAGGCTCCAATCTATACGGAGCACACCCTGTCTTCTTTGAGAACAGAATAGCTGGTGTGGAAGGGAACTCTTCGACTCACGGTATGGTGCTGCTGAATAGCAATGGTATGGACGTGAAGATTGATCGCACACCCTCACGCGGTCAATACCTGGAGTATAACGTTCTCGGCGGGATCATTGACCTTTACATACTGTCAGGTCCAAGTCCGTTCGATGTGGCTGGCCAGTACAGTAACGTCGCGGGAAAGGCAGCAATGATGCCCTATTTCAGCTTTGGCTCTCATCAGTGTCGGCATGGGTACAGCTCCATGGATGATCTCGAAGATGTCGTGGCAAATTATTCTGCTGCGGGGATCCCTCTCGAGACCATTTGGACTGACATAGTATGCTGAGCCTTATGCGTACAGGCTTGCGCTGATGAGATCGCAGGACTACATGGACGGGTTCAAAGTCTTCACTCTGGATCCCAAGAACTTCCCGCTCAGCCGTATGCAAGACTTTGTGAGCAAGTTGCACGACAACCAGCAGCACTACGTCGTCATGGTTGAGTAATGCTGTCGTTCCCTCGTAGTCCTTCTGTGCTGACTTAACACTAGCCCGGGTAGGCTGATGCCCTTTCACATGGGATCCTCTTCCCGCTGACCGACGTATCTAGCCGTAGCCTATCAAGACTATGGAACGTTTAACCGCGGCAAGGAGGCCGGCATTTTCCTTCTGAACTCCAGTGATCAAGTCTACCAAGGCATTGTCTGGCCAGGCCTCAGCGCTTATCCCGACTGGTTCAGCGAGAGTGTACAAGAATTTTGGGCCGGCGAATTCGCTGACTTCTTCAAGCTGGTGGATATTGACTCGCTCTGGATCGATATGAACGAGCCGAGCAATTTCTGCGACTATCCTTGTATCGATCCGAGACTACAAACTGCGGCGAGGAACGAGGATTTGCCACTACAACAGCGCAGCAAGGGGAATAAACTAGGCCTGCCTGGTAGGGACCTGGATAACCCAAGGTACAAGATCAGGAATACCTTTGGCATCATCTCTGCTCGTACGGCAAAGACAAGCCTGCTCCACGGGAATGGCCTTGCGATGTACGACACTCACAACCTGTATGGCCATATGATGAGCATTGTCAGTTATGCTGCTATGCTGGCTCGACGTCCTCTTCGGCGAACGATGGTCATTACTCGAAGCACATTCATCGGGTCTGGATCGAAAGTGGGTCATTGGCTGGGGGATAATCTGTCGACGTGGTATCATTGTGAGTGCTGTCTTAACATCGAGACCAATCAAGAACTAATTCGATCGGCAGACCGCCAATCGATCCGCCACTTGCTGCAATTTACGAGCATCTTCCAGATCCCCATGGTCGGTGCCGACATCTGTGGCTTTAGCCGAGACTCCAACGAACAGCTATGCGCCCGATGGACACGACTTGGCGCATTCTATCCGTTCATGCGGAACCATAACACGAAGGGAACTGTTGGACAGGAATACTATCGCTGGCCGACGGTTGCTGAGGCGGCGAAAAAGGGCATCGATCTTCGCTACCGGCTACTCGACTATCTTTACACTCACCTGTATCTGCAACACTCGCAAGGCATTCCCGCATTGGCCCCGATGTGGATGTGGTACCCGAACGATACGAAGGCAGCCTCGATCGATTGTCAGTTCTTCTATGGTCCGGCGCTTCTCATCAGCCCCGTGCTTGAGGAGGCGTCTACCAATGTCTCCGTCTATCTGCCTAACGGTCTCTTCTACGACCTGTCGACGTTTGAGCCAGTCCATGGATCTGGGGGCTCTATAACAGTAAATAATGTCGGTATTACCGACATTCCAGTCCACGTCCGCGCTGGCAACATCATCCCTATGCGGACCAGCAGCGCAAATACTACAACGCAGCTTAGATCGAAGAACTTTGAGCTACTCATCGCTCCGGATCTCAAGGGAGAGGCGTACGGGTTTCTGTATCTCGATGATGGGGATAGTTTGGTGCAAGCGGCAACCTTGAAGATCGATTTCCTCTATGTGAATGGGTCGCTGTCGATGCGAGGGCGGCTCGACTACCCGAGTGGAGGGCTTGAGGTTGAGAGGGCTGTGATCCTTGGGATGAGGGGCACAAGGCATGTAACACTGGATTGGCCGTTGACTGGGGAGGCTTTCGTGGACCTGTTGCAGTAGCACGCCGTTCGTTCCGTGGTATGGCTGGACCTGGATTCAGCCCTGATCAGCAACGTGCGTTGCGTTTCTGGCCTTTCTGCTCTACGAAGGACAACAGGCTGGGCCAGTCCCGGTTCAAGACTGTGCCAATTCTGCAACCTTTTTGACCTCCTTTTGGCCACTTCTTTTCTTCATCCTCCTACCATTTGCCCCCTCGGATCAATAAATTCGATGCTACTTCTGGGACGATTTCGGAATGCTGATGGCATCGATAACTCCGATGAATTGAAGGTCTATGGTGGCCCTGCTATATTGAATCTTCACATCCGTTATCCGACGATTCAGGCAGAGTCTCTGCTGTTCATCGTGCTAGAATGGTCGCGGATCAGGTATAATTCGTCCCACAAATGAGAGACATCACAAAGCAGGCTAATAGGCCCCAACTTTGCCTTCTCGATCCAGCCCTCTGGCCGATGGGGGTCTGCTCGTTTGACTTCACCCCTCAAGCTCTCCAGCGTGTGTTCCACACAGGCGTGCTCGTACTCCGCAAGGACTCTCAGCGCCGATTTTTGGACGGCAACATCAGTCGTGTTATTCTTGTTGAACTCCGGAAAGTGGACCGAATTCAAGTTGCACTCGGCCGTATCCCGAGCGATCGAGCTCAGGTCATTGTACATCCGATTCGTCGTTGCAAGGTGTCGAGAGAGTGCGGCGGCGAGGTATTGTTCCGCAGGGTCCCCAAACGTTTCGAACCCCTTGTTCAGCACTCCAGATGTCCAGCAGCAGACCCATGCGAAGTTCAATGGGGTCGAAACGTGGTCGGATGCTATCGTGCGGACCCATTCAAAGTAGGGGAGATCGGCGAGGAATACCCGGTTCTGTACAATGTCAGATGGTGCTTATGAGTGAATATATGCTCAGCCTGGTACTCACGCGACCTTCGCGCTGACCACGAAACCTCGCATTGTCCCTCATCTGCGTGGTTTGGGTATGAAGAAATTGGCGAAACTCGTGCTTCAGACTTGTGCGGTCCTGAACGCTGGCGCCGCGAATCGGGCCGTGGTTGAGGATGTGATTTGCAAATCGCATGAGAGGCTCGTAAACCTGCAACGTGATTAGCATGTACTTTTGAATGTGACGATCTATAACGCACATCTAACCGCAGAAGACATGAGGTGTCCTCCGAGCTGGTCGAGTCTCCGTTTGTGCCATTGATGCCCGTTGCCGTGTTCCATGCCCGTTCTGTTGCGTGGTCGATCAACCGATGCAGCGCAGAAGGATCATGCTCGAACGCTTGAGTTGCCACGTCCTCCATGAATTCGTCCACCTGGATGTTGATCAATGTCATGAACAGCATGTCGAAGACGAAGTTGGTCGGTACGAAATTCTTCGAACGGTTGCTACAGCCCACCCATAGAAACGGCAGCAGGTCGAAGTATGTATCTTGGCTGACTTTGAGGTCATCCCGTGGAAATACTTCCAACCTACGGGCGCGCAGGAGGGGTAGAAATAATGCGGCTTCCGTCAAAGACATTTGTATGGTCGAGTCCGGCATTGAAGAGAAGGTGTTGGTAAGCTTCAACAGCGGGAGAAATGGCTTGATCTTCCGAATACTCTCATCCAGCGCAAGGGACCGGCCCACATCTCCGGCGTGCCTTGAAGCAACGGACATGCGGCGAGCAGACACAACATACGCTTCTCTGACGAATTTCAAACTATACCGGGTCTTTGACGTCCAGCAGTGTCCGTCTTCTTGGCGGCGACTACATGTGTCCAGATATGCGGCTCCGGAGTCGATGGCTTGCTGCAGAAGCGGCACGTAGTCTGCAATGTATCAGCTTTGTCGGAAGTCACATCTTCACTTCCTTACCTGCAAAGAAGCGTAGCTGACGAGCTTCGGCGAGTGTGAGAATAGCATATGCCGTCTGCTCTGATGAGTCTTCCCAGGATCCATTAGCATGCTGGTCCATCATCGTGCGAGAGCAAGCCTGGAAAACAGCAATAGCGATCTTCATGCTGAGTTCGGAACCCAGGAGATCGGATGCAAGACCCGCGTCCACGTCTCGAAGAAGAAGAACGAATGCTTTCACCAGCAACATCGTCGGATACAGATGGCTCAAATGCTACATGTCGGTCAGCATGGTCTCCATAAAGCTTTTCATAGGGAGAGACCAACCCATTTATCTTTCATTCGCCCGTTACAGCTCCACCAGTAGTCGCACATGAAGCTCGCCGCTTTATGTATTTGCGAACCATAACGGGGATAGTCATGCCAGGCCAGAAGTGCCAGCAAGACATGGCAGTTCGAACTGATACTTCGATCTCGCTCGCCCGCCATGGTCCCAAAGGCGTCCCTCTTCTCAAATCTCCGGATCATCTCATCTGGTGTTATTCCTTCTTCTCGGCCGAGAAGCTTCAGCGCCAGGATGCCTTTTGCGGTATCGTCAACGTCCACGGTGCCCTGCAAGTATGATTAATATAACTTCGCAGGCCAACAATCTGCGAGAACATACAGGTGCTGCAACGCGGGATTAGCATCATCGTTCGCTTAGACATTAGGATACACCTACCGTGCCCGATCACTCCACCGTCGTTGCTGAAACCGGCATGAACGATACTCGCGACCTTGTCAAGCGTGGTGCTGTCGAAGTTCGATGGTACAAAACCGCTTTGTAGTATTGTTGCAATGAGCCAGTTGAGTTCGAATTGATGGGTTGGAAAAGTTCCTGGTACGCTGCCATTGCCATGTCCTTCTCCAGCCTGGACAACGTGTCGAAGCCACTCTTCTGCTTCTACGTTCCAGGCCGTGGCATGCATCAAATAAGCTGCGGTCGAAGACGGCGAGGTCCACATGGATCCATTACGTAGTTGGCTCGCTACGCGATCGAAGTCGACCTTTCCGATGAAGGCCTCGAGAGAGTAGGATGCAGGCGATATCGTGGTATCATATAGCATCTCCAACCGAAAGCGAGCCATCTTGGCTGCGTGCATCACGGCAAGTAAGCCTTGACATGGAAAGGTGAAGTGCAATGCCGCATCTTCTTCTCTGAGATACTGAAGCATCGCGGGCATGATGAGCTCCACACCAATGTGGTTGGTTATTTCCACGTCGTTCCAGGAGGCAAGTTGGGAAGCAAGCGATTCCGTCGCCATCTTGATGCAGTGCGACAGCTCCTCGTCGCTGTAGAGTCTGATCTGTAAGGGCTGGGCGGCATGTTTCAAAAGAGCCAGAAGTCCAGCTGACGTGTTCAGAATCGCAACAGTCTGAGAGGTACTGTCGATGTGCCAGCTGCCCTGAGTTCGCATGAGGTAGTGAAAAGCTTCCGGGAACAGCCACTGCTTCGAATGTCCACAGTCTTTGGATATCTACTCAAATTGTGAGCTCCTGTACTTTATGAGGATCGAAAAGTCTATCACGAACCATAGATATCCAGGCCGTGTCGTACACCTGGCAGCTAGCTGTAGAGAAGCCATATTTGGGGTCATAGCCCGCCACAGCGCGGGAGATCAGTGATCGTGCGCTACGGGCATGTACTTGGTACTCATCCTCGCTCTGGCGTGAGGTTTCGGGTCCGGCAGGTGATGTGTCGATGTACATTGTCGCTGCTAAGCTGGAGCGAGAGGTTGTGAGCTAACGAAGCAGAACATGAAGCTGTGCAAGAAGATCATTGCAAGCACTGTGTCATGCCTGTCCTGATCAGTGCTATAATTGCCATCTTTACTTTGCGACCGAGTTTGGTGTATATACCAGGATGGCTTGCATGCCTCCAGACGCTGAAAGTCGCAGTTTGATATGCGTCAAACTTCCCGGCACCGCCAAACGAATGAGAAAGATCCCGAAGACACTCTGCCATCGCTGGCATGCGCTGATATTTGCTCGCCGCGTGCTTTGGCGGCATCCTACACATACAGACCGAGCCGCACCTGCGCAGACCGCAATCAAGCATACGTGAGGTGACATGGCTTTTTGGGCGAGGTATTGCGATGACATCACAACCGTGCTGCGACTTGGTGAGCTGAGCACTTCGATTTCCGCGAGAGACGGTGATTGCAAAAGGTCGGCTCTGCTAGGCCTTTTCCTCTTCTTGCTAGGGGTTGCCTCCATTGCTGTTCTCCTGCGATCGAAATCGACCATTGCAGAGATTCCCATCGCGGGTCAGCGCAGCAAGTTCGAGCCGGACTGGCTGGCACGACTGCGGTTTGTTCGCAGCAGTCGAGAAATCATCCACGATGGCTACACCAAGGTACGTGTGAGCTGATGCAAGACAGACACTTGCTAATGAAGCCGATTGTCCTTGCTGACTGTGTAGCAGTATCGTGACATCTTCGTCGTCCGGAAGTCAGGCACAGATATCGTGGTACTGGGCGATCCAAAGCTGGTGGATGAAATCAGAGCTCAGACCAAGGATAAAGCACGCTCCGTTGAGCCCTTCCTCCATGACTTTGTAGGAGCATACACGGGCGGGAAAGTCTTCGCCGAAAGCGACCTGCAGAACCGTATTCTGATGCAGAAAGTCACTCCCAGTCTGGAGACTCTCATCCCGATCATCGAGGATGAGCTCAAGTACGCACTCAGAATGGAATTGCCCGAGACCGATAACGCAGGATGGGTGGAGGTAGACATGGTGTCAGCTTTCCCTCGCATAGCGGCACGTGTCATCGCGAGAGTGCTACTCGGACCCAAAGGATGCAGGAACGAGACTTGGCTAAGAACGACGGCAACGTACACGCGAAATGTTTTCATGACGGGCTTTGTGCTGCGCTTTGTGCCTCGCATCTTCCGACCACTGGTCGCTGCGCTGTTACCGACCTACTGGCAGCTACTCAAGAATCTAGCCACAGCACGCTCTATCATAGCTGAACTAGCTTCAGAGCGGTCTTCCAACCGACAGGAAGACGTGCTTCAATGGATCATGGACGCCGCAAGTGCTGATGAGCGGCAGCTCGATGACCTGTCGCAGAGGATGCTGGTGCTAAGCCTGTCCGGTATACATACCACAGCCTTGACAATGGTCCATGCCATCTACGACCTTTGTGCGCGGCCGGAGGATATTTGCACGATCCGCAGCGAGCTTCAAGACGTCCTCAATTCGGAAAATGCTTTGACCAAAGGAATGCTGCTTAGGATGCACAAATTGGACAGTCTGCTCAAGGAGTCCCAAAGGCTGAACCCGGTCTTTCTACTCACTTTCAATCGCATTCTGCCTTGTGTGGTGGTGCTGTCCAACGGAATCACGCTGCCTGCCGGAACGCGCGTTGCTGTGGCCCAACACGCCATGCTGACCGATCCGGCACAAGTTCCCGGAAACAATCCAGATACTTATTACCCATGGCGCTACTCAGAGCTGCGTGAAGATCCAAACAAGACACATCGACACCAATTTGCGATGGTCGATTCTCGGAACATGGTATTCGGGTACGGCAAATATTCGTGTCCAGGGCGGTTCTTTGTCGCAAACGAAATCAAGATTACACTCGCACATCTGCTGATGAAGTACGACTGGAAGCTGCCCGAAGGATGCGGTCGACCGAAGAATTTCACCATCGACAGCGATATGTATCCGGATCGAGCTGCTCGGGTGTGGATTCGACGTCGGGCGGTTCCAGAGCCATCCGCGGAAGCCTTCTTCTGAACAACGTCCCAAGAGTAATGCCAGGCCGAATTTGGACCAGTCTTTGAGAAACACGGAACTTCTCACATATAGTTGACCAGAGCATGGGTGCTTGCTCATGCTTGGCGTTGTACCATTCCACCCGCTGAATCTGCGATGAGATGAATCCGTTACAGTACTTGTCCACAAGCCATCAACTTGGGGTCAAGTTTTGAAACTATTTCTAACGTTAGTAATCGAATTAGCAACGTTGCCAATAAAGCACGTGATTCTTAGCGCCTGCGGGCAGACCCGCTGGCCAGTGCGCTATATCAAAATATCTCAGCGCATAAAACATTGAATGGCGAAGTAATTACATTAAAGGGTTGGGGCTGCGTTTGAAGGGTTGTGCTTTGTGTGATTGACTGGTTTCAATTGCTAGCTTATCTAAGTGAATAGACTGTCTACGTTAGCGGCTCTTCGGTGGTGAGGCTCGCCGTGATGAGGGGCGAGAGTGAGAGCCGAACTCTGACCCTTCAATATTCGGCGAATTTAGAATCCACTTGGAGGGAGGATGTTGCACTTTCCACGGTTCCATTCTTGAGGATCGGCGGAAGTTGTCTGAAACTGCAACGATGTGAGACTCGCAAACCCTGCTTTCGAAGACGAAAAGTTAGAGGCTTGCCGTTAGCGAGTCTCATTTCTCAAGCCAATTTGAATGCACCCCAGCCAGTGATTGGGATCACTCGACTTCAACCACAACAGAACGCCTGGCATCTGTGTCTGCAAGTCATCTAGGCTCAACGTCAAGTCAGAAAACTCCCAAGTCAAGAAAATCCAAGGACTCGACACCTTTGACGACAATATGCAGCTCGTTCGATCCGCTCACCAACAAGGAGCCTCGTCATTTCAAGGCAGCAAGACCTTTACAGGCACGGCTTACATCGACCCGGTCTTTGCGTCGGTCGACGACGGCGGTTGCTTCTGCGCAAACGTGACCTTCTTGCCTGGTGCTAGGACCTTCTGGCACACTCACGAGAAGGGACAAATTCTCTCGGTTACTAGTGGTGAAGGCCTTATTTGCACTGCAGGAGAGGCTCCTCGAATCCTTCGCGTCGGAGATGTGGTCTACATTCCGGGAGGCGAGAAGCACTGGCATGGAGCTACGGCGACCTCGATCATGACCCACATGGCCATAGCCTTAGGAGGTAAGGTCAAACAAAGCACCTCGCTGCGAGCATAGTTGACGCTTATATAGGCTGCGAATGGCACGAAGAAGTTGGGGCGGAGGAGTACGGGAGGTCCAGCTCATCGATCTGATCTCGAGGCCTGCCCTGGACGAAGATTCGGCGGCTCTCGTTCGACTCGACATTGGGGAAGCTGGGAGCAAGCCTACCGTTTCCCATATTTGTGTCTAGTGTTTGGCTACCGGCACAAGGCTTGCATGGGCTGGAATAGACAATGGTATAACTGCTAGCTTGATAGCCCACAAAACGTGGCCGAATGCTCGTCCATGCAGACGATGTCACCGTCTTCGTAACTCAGGCCGATATCTTGACACACTTTGTCTGTGTCCAGTCCAACAACGCTGCGACCCCGTTCTCCACTCCTTGCCCACTTTCTAGTTTTGGTTAGATCATTCGGCACAGGCAGCAACAGTAAACGGAACGGTACTCACGTTTCCAACCTCCTGTGGTCGTATTCGCCACCCATGGTACGTGTGGCGTGCCGTTGACTCCCACGCAGCCTGCTTCGATCTGACTGCTAACCCGCAGTGCTCGTCCAATGTCGCGAGTCCATACGTAGGCTCCAAGTCCGAACTCAGAGTCATTCGCGGCTGTGATGACCGCATCTTCGTCCTCGAAGGTAGAGATGACAACCACGGGGCCAAAGATTTCACTTTTCAGAATGCTCGCCGTAGGCACCGGGTCTGTGAAGATCGCCGGGCGCATATAACATCCACTGCCGTCGATAGTCTCACCGCCACCGGGAAGTAGCGTGGCCTCGCGCTTGCCATCCTCAACGTACTTCAGAACAATCTCCCTCTGGCGAGCATGAAATAACGGGGAACTCCAGGTGTCGTGATGCAGCGGGTCTGATCGCAGATTCGCCTCGTACATCTGCACCATCGCTTGGATCCTTGTCATGACTTGCTCGGCTATGGTCTTATGGAGGTACACTCGTGTCCCCAACATGCATCCCTGGCCGTTCAACATTAAGAATTGACAGCAGTTCTCCGCAGCTTTGTCGAGGTCTGCGTCCGGGAAGACGATGACGGGCGACTTGCCGCCGAGCTCAAGGGTGATGCTCTTCAGGTTCGATTGAGCTGCGGCAGTTTGTATGAGGCGCGCGGTCGGCAGGCTGCCTGTGAAACTGAGTTTGCGGATCTCCATGTGGCTCGCAAGGGCATTGCCAGCTTCTCCATCTCCCGTGAGGCCGTTGACTGTGCCCGGAGGTATACCGGCTCGGACGGACAGTGAAATGGCAAGTAGAGTAGAAAAGGGATTGAGCTCGCTGGCTTTGACGATCAGAGAGTTCCCCGCCGCCAGGGCCGGCGCGACCTTCATAGCAAAGCATACGAGGGGCCCGTTGAAGGGAAGGATGGCGGCACAGATTCCGAAAGGCTGATGGAGTGTGTACTTGAGGCACTCGTCTTCTTGGCTAATCACCTGTCCGTGGAAGGTGTCGATTGAATTTGCGTAGTCTTTGTCCAGGTCAGAGTTTATTTGGATTATTCGTAGACTAATGTTTGAGAGACTTGCATTTGAAGGTCTCAGCCGCAGCATCGACTTCGTAGGCGCTGAATGAACGTGCCTTTCCCGTGAGTATGGCCTCCAACCAGAAGATCTCTTCTGCATGCTCTTTGAGGAGTTCGCCGTAGCTCACTAGGGCTTCACGCCGTTGACGCTGAAGCCGTTAGCATACGTGCTTGCGAAAGACCTCCTCGACCACGCGCTCGTATACCGACCTTGCTCAGTGCTTGCCAAGCCTTGAGGCCTCGTCCAGCACTGTCAACAGCCCGACCCACATCTTCAACATTGGCCCAGTGTACATCTATGATGTGTTAGTCAGATCCTCGAGGGGTTCACAAAGGAGGTGAGCTACAAACCATCGCAGATTACCTGATCAGTAACGGCCGATGTGAGGCTCCGTGTCTGCTTCTCGCTGCTGCCCACCCAGTCGCCATCAATATAAAGTTTGTTCGGTATTGGATAGCGGGAGAGGTCGAATCGAAGTGGTAGTAACTGAGACATGTTCTAGCTGATTTGATGTTCGTGATCCGTACTGAGGAAGAAGCGTACTCGGCGGCCAAGTGCGCAGTAGGTGGAGATCAGAACGAATGATCGCTAGTACAGTTGATGCCGAACATCGAACATGGAGAATCCTGGCAATCATTTCAGCAAGGCTTTGACACAGGTTTCACCATTACCCCAGGCGTGAGCCGCGCTACTGGAGGAGGATGCTGAATTGCTGATGAGTCATGTCCCATGCTCCGGTTTACGAATCACCATGGGTGACAATGGGATGACCCGATGCCGGCATCCCAGGTCAGAAGATGCCAAGGTGCCCCAGTCCATCCCTTTGCAGGTACGCGGCATGGTTTCTGGCGCAGGAGCAGTGTTGATGTTAGTAATAGTA
>AFIY01001120.1:0-17180 GCA_000223825.2 Zymoseptoria passerinii SP63 | reverse complement strand
TTCTTCTTCACGCAACTCTTCTTGTTCATGTACAACACATGAAAGATATCGACAAGTCAACCCCTCTCGCCCACCGCGGACTCAACAATCGCAACGATGGCGTCCATCGACTTTGAAGGAATGCTGGCCGCCGCAGCGTACCACTACGACAAAAACCGACCGTTCTTCCCGATGTACCTTCATCTCATTGTCTCCGCCCTCTTTCCAATATATACCGGCGCCTACGCTTCTCTTTCTCGCCCGTCGTCCGCAGCCAAGCCGATTAAGTCAAAGAACCGAGCAAACGATGGCGAGGAAGAGGAGGAAGAGACGGCCCAGAAGATGGAAGGGCTGTCACCAACAGATGCGATCGTGTTCCCAATCACTGCTGGTTGTGTCCTAGCTTCTCTATACTGGTTGATCACGACATACGGCGCCGGTGTTATCAACACGGTGCTGGGAGTCTACTTTTCCGTGATTGGGACGTTCAGCGTGGGAAAGCTTATCAACGATGCTTGGACATTCTTGAGCGGTTTCATCACTCCCAGCTATTATCGAAGTGGGCGCAAGACATGGAAAGTGCTCGATGGAGAGCGAAAAGTGGTGGCTTTGGGGCAGAAGAACGAGAACATCCCTCCACGCCGTTCGCCTTTGGCTGGCGGCCTAGGCGGCATCCCACTGCCTCAGGTGCTCCTCGATCTGGCGTGGACATTCAGAGCTCTCACGAAACAGAAATTCACTGTCAAAGGCTACGCAAAGGACATTTTCGAGTTTTCTGTGGCAGTCACTCGCCACAATGTCATCTCTGCCTTTCTCGGTGTTGGCGCTGTGGTCTACACACTGCTGGTTGGCAAGCCATGGTTTCTCACCAACCTACAGGGTTTCGCAGTCTGCTATGGTGCTCTGCAGATGATGTCGCCAACAACGTTCGCGACTGGAACACTCATCCTATCTGGCCTTTTCTTCTACGACATCTGGGCCGTCTTCTTCACGCCGCTCATGGTCACAGTCGCTACGAATCTAGATGTACCCATCAAGCTCGTCTTTCCCAGGCCAAGCGAGGAAGGCGAGAAGGCGGCGTTCAGTATGCTCGGTCTCGGCGACATTGTCCTTCCTGGAATCATGATTGCCCTCGCGCTGCGATTCGATCTGTACATGTCCTATCTGCGCAAGCAAAAGAAGTTGGCCAAGAGATCCGATGCATCCGAACATGACAAGGATGTAGAGCTGATCGAAAAGGCCCCGTACGTGTCGGTGTCCGGAAATTGGGCCGAACGACTTATGACAGCCGGTCACGACACTGAAGGCCTTCCAGCTAGTCTGGCGGCGACCTTTCCCAAGCCTTACTTTGCCGCTTCAATGGTTGGCTATGTAATTGGCATGGTCGCTACACTGGTCTTCATGAGTGTGTTCCAACATGCTCAACCAGCTCTGCTCTACCTTGTTCCAGGCGTTCTGGTAAGCCTGTGGGGCACTGGCCTGGCTCGTGGCGAGCTTGCGCAGATGTGGGAGTACACGGAAGCTATCACCGGCGAGTCGTTGGACGCCGACGAGGAGGCTAAGAACGACGACAAGAAGGAGGGAGGCGCTGATGAGGAATCCATCCTCTCGTGGGCTTCGAAGTGCGTGTTTGGAGAGAGTGAAAAGAAGCATGATGCGGCGAAGAACGTCAAGGAGGACAAGCCGAAGCAAAGCGAGTCAAAGAAGGCGTCGGAAGTGTCCGCGGCCTCTCCACAGGACAAGGCATCGAAAGCCGACTCAGAAGATGCGAGGAAAGCCACGAGCACGGACGAGCCTTTCTTCTCGTTCACCATCTCTCACCACTCCTCAGCGACGACATCTCCCACTAGCAACCTCACTTCCTCTGAAAACAAGTCTAACCTCCCAGAAGCGGATTCGGACGACGCAGTACTCGTCTCACGCTCCGATGCAGACACACCCAAGCGTACTCATTCGACTCGCTCTCGCAAAGTGAGAGCTGAATCGGACAGCGTAGATTGATGGCTCGGAATTGCTTTGGCATTGCAGACACGGGCTATCGGCGTCCTGGGGGGTCTCCTTTTGCATGCATAGCGACGGCAAGTAGACATCTCGACCCGGTTTCAGCACGGGAGCAGGGACATGTTTTAGCCACGAGAGGAGTTAAGCAAGAGTGACTTTGCAATAGCAGTGTAGCATAGACGATGGCCTTGGTAGTCATGAACAATCTGTCTTTCTGTCGAACAATGCCCACACCACACTGAGATCAACGTACGGTTTGATCAAGGTCCTACTCACATCCAACCAAGCCCAGCAGTCCATCTCCATCCATAGACTCATCTTGCACTCCGCTCACCCTCACCTGCTCCTTCACCTTCGCCTTCAAAGCCTCCTCCCTCCTGCGTAAGCCCTCCCTTCGCTTCCTCTCCCTCCTTGTCTCGGCGTCCTCCCACACCCCCTGCGGTCCGTCTCCCTCCTTCACAGCCGCCTTGGCCTCCAACCTCAACAACGCCCTCCGGAACCGATCCGTTCGTTCCGCATTTTGCGCGAATCGCTGATTTGCGAGCCGTAACGAGGTAGACAAATACTCCGGCGGTACCATCGGTATGACTGAGTCGCTCGAAGGAGGAAGATACCCAATGATACTGGAGAAAGCGAGACCTGCTGTGCGGATCGCCACAAGTGGAGTCGCGGGTTGGTCGGTGGTTGAGCTGGGCGGAAGGATGCTGTGAATTCCGCTTTCTCGAAAGCCGGCGGACATGGCAGAGGTGTGGGCGTGAGTTGCGTGGGTTGGGGAGGCGGTCAACATGTGGAGGATCTGATGAATATGTCAGCTTTCTGGTTGAGATAGAGAAGCGGAATGGTGGTGCAGTACCTAGAAAATTGATTGATATGGAGGAGAAGACCATTTGGTGAATGAGCAGCAAAAGCGTGTAAACAAAAACTTACCATCGGCTCGAATCGGAAATGTACGAATCGCGGTCTTGAAGTATTGGGAGAAGGAAAAGAGATCTCTGCGTCTCTGCTGTCTGCTGAACCCACACAGCTCGAGTACATCGCCGTCGTCCCTCAATCCCGTCAAGTCGATGGGATCATGCGAGACGAACAGCCATGATCCGCCTCCCTTACCGCCACCTGAAGCAGAAGCCGCACTCGCCGTATTTCCGTCGCTCTGGTCTTCATCATCTCCAACTGCATCGTCACCAGTATCGTCAACAGTCCTGGCATCGCTTTCTTCGTCTGGACTCGGCGCCTTCCTTCCACTCCCGTCCAAGAACACGGAAACTCTGCCTGCACAACTACTCGTCGTCACGAAGCCTTCCAATGTGTTGATCTCATCGACGAAAGTTCGAATGCCTGCGTCGACACTGCCTTTGGGAGAGAGATCTGTGTATTCCGCCTGGGGAATTTCGAGTTGGGAGAGTATTTTGCGCTTTCTTTCTGCAAAGGCCGAGGAGGATGGCGTGGAGCACGGAACCATGATCGAACAAAAAGTTGGATACACCAGGCTCCTTCGCCGGTTCTGCAATAGAAGTGCTCTTCACGAGGATCGTCAAAGTCTTGCGAAATGGAAATGTGCGGGGTCGTTTGTTCGGTGATGGGGGAACTTGTGTAGTGTGATTTAGAGAAGGTTTTAGATAAGCATACGCGATTGATTTTGACAGCCTGGTTGGAGCTTGGCGCGTTAGAAAATGGTCCGCAGAAGACAAAACATACAACCATTCATTCTTCGAAACAAACGCCGACAAGTGGTCTAGATTTCAATAGCGAAGGAGATATCGGCAACCATTTCGACGATATTCTGAGAGAACTGACGGCCAAGGTCCGTTGTAAGGGTAAGAAAAGTGACCTCAAGAAAAGCTTGAGAACGTCCATGCCTAGAAGCAGATCTGTCGAAGGTCTCGTCTCTGCTCCACCAGCGAAGCTTGCTTGGCCAGAAATACAGGCAAACGTATAATACTGCGCATATCATCGCCGACTCGAGAACAAGCAAGTACTGTAGAATGAACGACAGTATGTGCTTCTCGCGACATGCGTATCAACGACCGCCGAAGTCAACAGGTTCTCCCACCTTCAGGTGGTCGCGTTCGGTCCATGACCATCTGGCCGCCCACAAGAACGTCACAACATTTGTGATGACCAGAAGAAGAAGCCAGACGATCCAGTGACAAGGACCAGAGTTACAGTGTCGATTCCGATAGGGAGCATGAATTTGTCGTTCTCCCTCCTCGCCGTCACTGCTGTCGGAGGATGAGACTTTTTGGTGAGTACGCATGATCGTTGACGATAAGAATTGCTCAGCCGGACATTGATAGGTCACCCTGAAGAAACGGGATATACGTCGCGCGAATCCAGCGGAGCAGCACCTACTGCTGTCCTCCACGACCGTCGATGACAGCGTTGCAGGCTAGATTTCACTTCCCAGCTGCTCCAAACCCACGAGAGCCCGCGCACAACTTGCTCGCCAATCAGAGGCCGTCGATCTAAGCAATATGTTGAGAGCGAGAGGCACTCGTGGCGTCACTTCCACCGCCATGGCTGTGAAGAGCTTGCAACACGAACTGGTGTATTGTAGCTCCCCCGCCCAACGACATGTGAAAGAAAGGCCCGCAATACTTATACTCCATGGACATCCGGCCAAGTTGGACCTGCATCCATTGTTCTCCTCAAGCTCAATTATACAACAACCCTTCTCATCAAACACGTCCATGCAGGTCCACAATGCACATCCTTCTCCCATTGACCTTGGCATCTGTGGCGGCCGCTCGTGTGATCCCAAGGCACGATTTTGGTGATCCTAAAGACCTTGCCAAGCGAGACCCAAGCTACAATCCCAGGTCCTACGTTCGTCCTGTTGAGGTCTCGAAGAACGATCAGGAGGAAAAGCGCGACCCGAGCTACAACCCAAGTCCCTACGTTCGTCCCGTCGAAGTCTCCAAGGAGACCGAAAGTGAATGACTTGGGGCTGAAATTGCTTGGGAGGGATCCCGGGCTTGCCGTCAAAAGGAGCAAGCTATCCAGGTCGCCACCATGTACACATACGTCTCCACCAACCATCATAGTCTCGCGCTGGAAACAGTCTCCCGCAGCCAATCGTGTCTCCGGAGAAATCATCAACAACCTTCGTTGCATTCGCAGGCGCAATTTGGATCACCGCCGCGCGACGCTTTGGCAACGCGCTCTGAGCAAGTCTCACGCTTGGCGAGGTCGGTGATTTTTTCAATCCTGGCGCGCTCGGACAGAGGCAGAGCCGCGATCTTTGGGTCGGGCATGGCATACGCCGCGGCTCCTCCGATGGCGCAGAGGGTGCTTGTGATGGCAAAGGCAAGTGTCGAGAGCTTCATCGTGAGATTGGGACTTTGAATGAGTCGGGTGTGGGTTTGTGCTGTGTGCTTGTTAATGGCGTGACATGCGCATGTTGGGGATAGACGAGCCAACACGAAGAATGGCAGCTTACAGGCGAAGTGATGTTCGGTCCTTTCGGGAGATGAATGTCGTTTGGGAGCCTCGAGTTCGTTTCTTGTCTCCGGGTGGGAAGTGAGAAGGAGGTGAGGAGATGGGAAGTGTGGTAGATATATGAGACTCTCCGATGCTGACCCCATGGATGAGGGGCTGGAGATGCTTACGGGCTCACAACCTGGCTTCCGATCTGAGAGGGAACCGAGTCCGAGCCAAGCACATCCGGAACAAAGTCGTTGAGATAAGCAATCTGGTATCCGGGTGCTAATAGATTCTGGAGTCCGATCGTTCGTTCCCTCGGTTTGCAACTCGCTATCCCTGTCGGAGCGCCTCCAGAGACGTGTCGGCAACCAGCGCAACAACTTCGAGACCATGCCGCACGGTCATCTGCCGTGATCTTTGATGTTGGAACGTTCGATTAATATTGCAGAAGCTACTGGTGTCGCCAGATGCTTTCAAGACTTGGCTGCCTCAGGCTCAAAAAGTGCCGAGCTTGGTGTTCTCGCCCTTACCTCTCCGCAATAAAAGAACGTCCCTTCAGTCTTCCTGTTGAAAACCACATCATGATTCTTCGTCCCCAAAACTGTACGCCTCCATGGACTGGCGAGACCCGAGTCTTACCTTCGCCTCTTGCTTCCGCCGTCGCTACGGTCGTCCTCTACTCGCTCGCCGTGCTGTGTGTGAACATACGCGACGTGTTCGCATCGACTCCACACGATACATCCGGCAGGTCGCTTGAGGCGTGCGGGATCTGTCGAACGGGTGAAGTATCACCTGAGTCTGAAGAACGCCTGGAAAGATTTAAGATCGGATGCCGCGTTATCTTCCTCCGCGACCGATCCTCGACCGGGTGGTCTTTCTCTGAGGCAACAGTAGATGCCCGTGGAGTTACAGATACACCACACACTGCAATCGCTTGTCGGCAGCCGGACTTCACCAGCGTCGTCTAGCTCAGCCAGGCCGAGTGGACTTTCGTTCAGGATTTTCCCTCTCGCCACACCAGCTGCGCCCATGTGTACACTCACCGAGGAGTTCAGAGGAGTTCAGCAGGGCGCTCAACGTAGATCCGTCAAGGCTGGAATGACTTGGAGGCCTCGGTTGCCCTCTTTCTCGCGTACCACACCATCTCGAGGGGCTTCTTGCTCCCCCCGCCTCGTGAGGACCAGACTCATGACCAATGCCCGTTACTGAGATGCCTTGTTGTCATGGAACCACAGTTGTTGGAGTGTCCCGTACTCAGATCTCCTCCAGCCCCATCGCGGACGCTGGCAGTGGCCCTCTGCGCGTACAGTCGGTCGGCACGTCCTGGGCCACTGTCCGAGCGCAGCAGACACAGCACTTACGTTTTCTAAGTGCAGCGGAGCAGTCTTCGTCGCCGAGGGTTGCCCACGATTGGATCTCTTGGACTTTCAAATCGTCAATATTGTGTAATCCGTAAACCGAGGCTATTTGAGGCCTCTCGGGTATCTGACGCCCTTCGCTGGGCCAAACGATACAGACAAGTCTTTCTGCACGAGGAGTGGTTCGATTCGAATCCCAGTGCTTGTTAGCATAGGCCGGCCGCAGCGCCAACACTTCCCTCACTGCCAACAATTCCCACCACAGACGGTATGCTCCCTCACTCCCTCTTCAACGACCCTTCTTCTCGCTTGCCCGACGTCCACGACGTCCACGAGTCACACCCTTGACCGAGTCGACTGCTGGGATAATTAGCAGGACTCATAATGATGGATTTGAGAGTAGTTTTTTTTTGCATTTTCGTTGTGGCCAGACCAGAAGGACGGCGATAGTTCTACCCATGTCTCGCATGTGATCGCGCTGCAAGCATTTTGCGGGGTTCAAGTCACACGCGCGCTACCTTCAGGCATATATTTAGCCGATGTCATCCTGCACCTTCGTGTCGGTTTCATCGTGGGCGAGGTGTGACCATATAGCGGTGAGAAAGCGGTGTGGACGTTGATGACGGAGATGAAATCCGAGATTGCACATTCAACAAATAAGAGAGCATTTGTTGGCGTGTGTGTCGTCGAGAATGGCATTGATCATGACATTGTCAAAAGCAGTGTGATGAGTAGTGTGTGACCTTTGGCAATAATGTATTCATTCATGTCATGTACCTTGGAAAGAGGGGATGCTTCGCTTCTACGATCCTACCTCGTATATTATTCTATGCCCCAGCCAAGTTCTACGTCACATTATTATTGAGTCCTCGAGCTACCCTCGTGGCTCGCCGATCTCTAGTCTACCAATCTCTACCAGCTTCCAACGGTAGAACAACATTTCATTCATCACCTGATGAGGGAGGGTTCTACTCTCTGCACCATACACCTACCACGCGCTGTCGACATGGCCGCCTTGGAGGATGTGTATTGCACCGTGAGTCTTCACACAAAAATCCTCCCCACCTGAAACTGACCATTGCCCGCGTTTCGCCCTCGCAGCTCGTCTTGACCGATGCATACCTACCAGGCGCCGCCGTCCTAGCACATTCCCTACGCGATGGTGGAACGACGAAAAAATTGGCCTGCTTGGTCCTCCAAGATAGCCTCCAGCTCGAGACCATCCAAGAGCTCCAATCGCTATACAATTATGTCATCCCCGTCGACCGCATCGGAAACCCGAACCCCGCGAATCTCTACCTCATGAACCGACCCGACCTATTATACACCTTTACGAAACTCCACCTATGGCGGCAAACGCAGTTCCGCAAGATCGTCTACATCGACGCAGATGTCGTGGCTTTGAGAGCGCCGGAAGAGCTGTTTGATATCACCGAGTCCTTTGCTGCGGCGCCAGATGTCGGTTGGCCTGATGCCTTCAATACGGGAGTCATGGTCATCTCGCCGCATGAGGGGGAATACAATGCAATGCGTGGGATGGCCAACGCTGGGGACAGTTTTGACGGAGGTGATCAGGGCTTGATCAATCAATACTACGAGAACCGTGGTTGGAAGCGGATCAGCTTCACCTACAACACCACACCCAGTGCAAATTACCAGTACGAGCCGGCGTATCGATACTACAAGCGGGATATCAGCATGGTGCATTTCATTGGAAGCCAAAAGCCGTGGCAAAGAGGTCGACAAGAGCAAGGCGCACCATCGGCTTTCCAGGAGTTGCTCACTCGATGGTGGGCGGTGTACGATCGCCATTTCACGATCTCGACGAAAGACTACATTGCCGGTCGACGGAACAAATACGCGCAGCACATGCACCAGAGTTCAGGTCAACGGAGTGGCGACACTGCATACTACGCATCTGGTTACCCCGTCGAGATCACGCGACCTGCACCCTCGCCTGATCGGCTAGCTCAATGCGAGCCACAGCATCATGCACAACATCAGCCTGGGACCGCTACCCCGCTTATGACTGAACCGGGCGAGCCTGCGGAGAACATCCTGTATGGCCACGTCGAGCCGACACCCACTGTCGAGCAGCGAAGATTCTCTGCCCCTCATATGGAATGGGATGCTACCCGCAGAGCACCTCCCGTGGAGTCGAGACCCGAGGCTGCCAACTTCCCCTCTCAGGTTTACGAGTTCAATTCCGATCCAGCTCCTTTCCGACCTCCTCGATCATACCCAGCACCACCTAGAGATATGTGGTATGATGTACCTGCCCGCCGGCCGCAAGAACCACAACTCAAGCCTCTATTCCCGTGGGAGGAAAGAGAGGTACCCAAACCGAAACGACGATTTCTCGAGGAAGAACAAGCAGCACAACCCGAACCCGAGCTGGAGCACGAGTCTTTCCTTGACGAATTGTCGGTGACTGACGACAAAACTGCACCCGAAGCACCCGCCATTCAGCTCAACGACGAAAGTCCTTGGGTCGCCTTTGGTCAGGCGAAGAATGCTTGGGATGAAGTCAACGGCATCAACGACTATGTCCGAGCATTGACCGCCTTCCAGAAGAACCGCGGAAATGTGCAGGTCATCCAACCGCGAAGTCCGGATACCGCGAGGAATGTTCCAGGCCAGACGCACATCCTTTCTCCATCGAATGCTCCCGATCCGGAGGATCTCGTCGAGGCGGTCGAGAAGAGAAGAGAGAGTTTGATTCTCACCGATTTCCCGTCCTCGGTTGAGAGGCCCTCATTGCCAGTCACGCCGGCGCCGAGAAGGAGATCGACATTTTGGGGCAATGAGAAGAGTGCGGAGGAGGATCTGCCGGGTGCAGAAGGAGTGCCTGATCAGGCGGACTGGGTATGAGATGCCCTCGATCAAATGACCGCGATCGATCTTAGTCTGCTGACATACTGTGACCACCGCAGGATCCTCAAATCCAACTCGAACAACTCCGCCGCAACTCCCTTATCGGCCCTAACGACCTCAAATTACCCGCTCACAAGCTCTCTAACCGCGCTATGCCTCCGACCGCTGCGATCACCATTCCCGAGAACGTTCTGAACCACCCACACGTACCTGCCGCTAACAGCATCAGTAGTGCTGCTCCCTCTCAGGCTCCCGCTGTCGAAGGTGGTGTCCGTGTGCCGAGTGGAGGAGCTAGTCCTCATAGCCTCGACGGCACTGCTGGCTCGTCGAGTGCCAATGCTGGGAAGAAGGTGACCTATACGACGAATGAATGCGTCACTCCCGCCGACATGAAGTTGCCCGGCGACGTGACGCAGACAGAACTCAACACCGCGTTGAACGTTGCGCCGGGAGGAATGCCGGGGAGGAATGCCGGGGACATTTCCTGCAGACGCCGGCGCGAGTCCGTCCTTCCTCGCTGCGAAAGGAGGTGTCACGTTTAAGGAACCAGGCTTTGCAAAGGTTCCGGCCGATGAGGTCAAGCTCAAGGGTGAGGACGTGTTGTCGCCGACGGAGAAGGGCAAGGTTTGATTCGTGGAGTGGCAGAGAGGACAAGGCTGCACATGGAGTCCAATGTGACGCCTGGGATGTGGTATGAGCACGACCGGTCTGCGCTGACGAGCGAAGATATTCTGCGTCGAGGGCGAACACTTTCGTCGGACGACCTGGCATGGGCCACACCGGGAGATTGTCAGGCTACACTTCGACGTCTTGGCCATGGATTATCACCGAAGCATCGAGATGAATCTTTCGAGATCGGATCCGAAAGCAGGCCTGATGTGTATGGAAGAGGCCAAGCCGAGTGCCATTTCTCGAGAACGAGCGGCATGGAGGAACATTTTCCGAAAACATTTACCAGAAGAACTGCGAGGTATGCTACTCGGCGAAGGCGAGAACGACCGCGTTGAGAGACGACGAATCCAACGGAACGGGCTGATCGTCGCAGCCGTTTTTCGCTGGATGAGAGGCTGTGAGCAGGTGAGGATATTTTTAAGGTCGTTCACGGCTTCTTATCAATCCTCAATCTTTTGAGCGAGCAAGCAGCATTATCATTATGGCATGCTCGGTTGGGACCTTGGTTTGATACTCTTGTATTATTATTCCAACTTTTTCCGTCCGTTCTTGTGGGCATTGTTGTTGTGAGGGATACTTTGCAAACGACAGAGCTGTCAAGCCAAAGCGAACCCTTCTTGCAATCGCGAAACCTTCTACACAACTCAATCTCACCTCACCTCACCTCACCTCTTTCCCACTTCGCGAACTCCATCCTTCTCCGTCAATCCGCTCCACATCTCTCAGCCCCACAATCCACGACTCCAGTCTCCACAAATCCTCGAGACAAAGACGAAGTTGACGTCGTCCGTCGACCAGGGCTGTGTGTCTGTCTCCACAGCCAAGTTCTTGGCCGCCGGGGCCGATCAAAGCGACTTGTCACCTCTCGGCATCGTCACACCTCTCTTGCACAGTTGCCGCCTTGCGCGTCAAAAACCAGCAACGGCCGCGAACTCCGATTGCTCGATCTTGCGGGAATTGCTCCGCGGCCTTGTTTGTTAGGGCTTGGGGGTTTCTTCGGCTTCTACGCATGTGATAGAGTGGGTACTAACGGACTCCTTTGCCGACTTGCGTTGCGTTGCTCCCCAAGACGGATGGCGGAGGCCCCACAGAAGAGCACGTACTACGGTGGCTTGTTGGTCTTGTCTCTGGTCGATGAATAGAAATCCGTTGTCGGGAGCTGGGGGGGCATATATTAGCCTGCTCGTCCTATCCTCTGGGGCTGTAGTTCACAGCCTCTCTCTCTATCAAACTCTCCCTCAGACTAGGTATCCCTACTTTCATCAACCAGAATCTCCAACGTCAGCGAGATCTTCGATCACCATCAACATGCGCAGCACCACCTTCCTCGTCTCCCTCCTAGCCACTGCCTTTGTTTCCGCCCAGGAAATCGAAAACGACGATATCCCGCCGCAATGCCGTGACATTTGTCGTCCCGTCGTCGAGTTGGCGAATCGTTGCGAGTGAGTCGCCTTCATCCGTAAAACGTACATGGGAAGAACAAGGTATTGACAAAAGTTGCACAGCAACTTCGATAACGAGTAAGCACCCACGCCTCTTTCAGCCGAGATAGCTTCGCACGCACGCACGCACAAACTAACGCTGCTCGAAACATCCAGCAACCGCGAAAGAGACTGCCTCTGCGAGTCTCAAAATGTCGCCGACTTCACCTCCTGCAACGACTGCACCCTCCAATACCCCGAATACTTCGTCGACAACGACGACGACGACGGTAACGTGCCCCATCCTATCCAAATCTCCCATCTCCATCGCCAAAGAACATCCGCTGACTGACGAGGATGACTTCCAGACGACAACACCCCCGACACGGACACCAACGAAGTCAACCTCTGGTTTAACCTGTGCAACTTCTCTGGCGGCGGTGCGGGAGGTAGTAACACTTCGACTCCGACGACTGCTGCTTCGACGGCGACGGGTGTCGTGCCGATTTCTACTTCCATGAACGATGGGACTACTGTTGTCGTTGTGTCGCCGACGACTGGTGTGGCGAGTGCGACTGGGGGTGCTGGTGGTGCTGGTAGCAACAACAACAACGACGACAACAGCAACAGCAACGATAATGTTGTTACGTCGACGGTTGATGGTGGCGCGGCGGCTGCTACAGGCGGACCGATTTTGGCGGGATTGTTGGCTGTGGCGGGTATGGTCGTTTTGTAGAGGAGTGGTGACCTGGGGTGGAAGTCAACTGTCATGTTGACTGCTTGAATCGCGAGAGGGAAAGGATACTGCGAGAAGGCGCGTGAGATGGAGAGGTCCAGATGGAGAGGTCCAGATGGAGAGGCATGCTGGAAGGCTTTGTTCATTAGCAACTCATGAAATGACAACGATGCAATGTGGACTTCTGTCTGAGTGTTCTTCAACTCTGCTTGGCTTACTTATCCCGGATCGAAACGCAACGATCGATGGGAGGAGGGATCTCTCGGGCATCTCGGGACTCGAAAATGAATACTCCCACTACTGCCTCCTAGGAGGGAACAGCAAAGCCCAAGGGCTGTCGGGACAATGACTGACCCCAAAGCAAACACCGCCGATGCCGCACAACCGTGACAACAGACAGACGAACAAAAACAGAAACAGAGCAACAAAAACGCAAATGAATAAGATGATCTACGAATTATGTGCCGCAGCCTCAAGAAGAATGAGAGAGGTGCACGTGAAGCTACCGTTGTGGCCGTCATGTCCTGCTCGCCTGTATGCCTGAATCTTTGCACAACGCTCTTCTCAGCAACATCCCATTGTAAGGAAAAAAGTTCCGCTGAAACGCTATCAAGAAAGACCCCTCCTGCACAGTCCCGAATAGCGACGAAACCGAATGGACTTGCTCAGCCGTGACCTGGACGCCTTGAAATGGAAAGTATTGGGTATATGTGTGTCTCGTTCCCTTTTTCGGACTTGGGTGTCGAGACTTGTGATGTGTGCTCATGTGCAATCGTCTGATGGGAGGTAGCTTTTGCTGCTTTTCCCCCCCTCCTTTCCCTCCTTTTTATTCTACACCTCTTTCTTCCTCGCTCCTCGCTCATTCCGCTGCTCCGCTTCACTGATGTACAAGAATTGAAAGAGAAGTCCGGTCGTGGTAGTGTTGTCCTCTGAGATGGGAACAATCACATCACCACACAACAACACGCCTTCTTCGGCTGAGCCTCGTTCTTCTCGTCCAGCTCCGGTATTCTCGGAACCAGTTTGTTCGCGGAATCGCCTTGCGCGGTGGACATCATGGTCGAAGTCCTTTGCGGGGGCGGCGTCGTGATGTTCGGCGTAATCCTGTAGCCTCCGCTTGTCGTTGGACGAGTACTGCCAGAATCGCTTTTCGTAGGACTTAGCGCGCCGTTGGGACTGAGCGGACCGTTACCCCAGCCTGCACTATGCGAAAGATTTGGAGTCAGGCTGAGTTTCGGCGGTGAACGAGTGCTGCGTCGAGAAGGTGCATCGTCGCCGTGCTCGGGTGGTGGGAAGCTGGCTGCTTTCGGTGGTTGAATCTCTTCATCATTCAAGAGGCGCAGATCTCGGTCGTAGGCTGTTCCGGTCTTACCCTCCCTTTCCCATTGCTCTTGCATCATGCGCTTGGCGTGAGTGGGCAACATTTGTTGGTCGGGTGGGAGGCGTGGATCGGGCTTGTACATGCCTGCGATCCACGGCGCTTCGCCTTCGGGCGTCGAAATATGTCCAGTGGAAGGGCGTGGGTTGTGGCCTGGACTCATGCTTTTCCTCGAGTTCGTCGCGGCTAGACCTGCTCTCGATCCGGGACGTGCGGCGAGGTTGGATGCGCCGGATGCACTCCGTGCTGCTATTGCCTTCTTCTGCGTACGCTTCTTTTGAGGGGAGCCCTCATCCGTCGACGAGTTCTTGCTGGCGGGTTCTGGCGTTATTGTGTCGCTTCTCCTCCCCAGCATTGCTTGGCTGCCCTCGCTGTATGTCCTATTCTTCTTCTGTTGCTCTTCCCAAGACCCACTCAAGTTTCGACTTTTGGATGAATTGCGTGCCACAGCAGACTCTCGGTCAATGGCGTACTGCGACAGTGGCGCAGGGCTCGCCCGAGGGATCGGAATTCGCGAGGTTCCTGGCCGAGCTGGAGCTTGCTTGAAGCCAGACTGGCCATACTCATCGCCCTGAAATTCATACCGATTGGAGTTCTGAAGCTCTGGAGCACCATGTCCGTCGTCGGAGAACACCGGAGACATCCGCTGCCTTTGTGGAGACACGTCGTAAGGATATGCGGCAGCATACTCATCGTCAATTTCCTGGCTGGCGATTCGATGATCTCTCGTTCGACTTCGCGAGCGACTACGTGCAGGACCAGCACTCATAGACCGTCTCCGTGGCTCTGCTATGATGCCGGCTTCTCGCATTTCTTTGATCTCGATCTGTGCCAACTTGTCGCGGTGTATCCACTTTGAATCGTCTAGCCGTGGAGTGTCCATCTTCTCGTTGACGTCTGTCCGCAGAGCATTCCGTGACCGCTTCCGACTGGCCTGGCTGGTGGTTTGTCGCACCGAGGTACGACGCTGTCTGGTCTCCTCCGAGTCCGACTGTAGGTCCCACGCGCTGGTCTTCTTCACCAAATGTCTGGGTGCAGTGTCACCAGAACCTGCTGTACCTCGAGAACCAGCCGTGCCTCGACGAGATATTGGAGGCCTGGCATTCCCGTCCACCTCGTCCAGAGGTACCGCGTGGCCCCATGAGCCGTTCAACGTTGCTGCTGCCATGTTCCGAACTCTTTCCCAGTGTGTGTACCTCTGTTCGGAACGACAATGGCCGATCGTAGCACACGCACAGCGTCGGGCTCGCGTCTACATGAACGTGCACGCGTCCTTCATCATTCGCAACTTTGTAAAGTATTTTTGGAGTCCCGCGGTCGTGAAACTTGACAGATTGTCTGACGTCGAAGGGAATAGGAATGGCCGGGCGGAACGTGGCAGGGTCCAAAGGCCAACGGTCGGTGAAACGGGCGTGGTCCAGTCCAGGAATAGGTGACGTTTGGCGGTGGGACGAGGGGGGGTCGAAGGAGAATACTGGTGGCGACGAGGTTGGTGGTGCGCGTGATGAGGGAGAGTGAGGACTTGATAATCACAACAGTGTTATGAGAACAACTACACAGTGCGTGCACACACCAACATATAAGGTGTAGTAGTTCAGTAACGGACGATTTAGCTCATCCGCTACCGCGGGTAGATCGCCAGTCAACTCCTTTTCAAATGTCCCGACTCCCCCTTGCCCGAGTGTCCAACATCAGGCAATCCGTCGGAGAATGAGATAACTTTTATAACAAGATGAACATTGCTGTTGCTCCCGCCAACCCAGATCACGACATGCTCTCTCTCTTGCATGGACTATCGCTTCGACTAGTGGACGTTGACGAGGCTGCTGTAGCATTGTCGAGAAATGGCAAAGATGGGCGATTTAATCTCCGGAGACCTGGGAAATCATACCTCGTGGCGACTCTGGTGAGCCAGGAGAGCGGATACATCAATCATAGGACGGCGACTCGACCACTACATTCCGTGCCTCCAGTCTACTTACATCCGCCATGCCGAGTTCGTTGGCATGCACGACCTCAATGCTCAAGCTATTTCTTGTCGCGATACCCCAATGTCAGGTCATCACCAAGAGCGTCAACAGCATAATAGCAAAGAGGTACGTCCTGATTCGTTCCATGTACTGACGATGGTCATTTTCGTCGCTGCCAATTATCGCATTCTGCCTACACCTCTCGCCGTTCGCGTTGATAGAAGGAAACATATTCGGACAAGGAGAGAAAGTGGGTACTGCACGTTGATCCAGTAAAATACAAAAGAGTGACTTGATCCTTCCACCGGCGCTCGGTCGCCACTCTCAATGAACGCAAAGTGAGTTACTCTCGACCTTCCCAATCCCAACAGATACACCCAACGTTGTCGTCGAGCACACCCCAAGTGTTAGCAATACAAAGCTGCTCCATCATTAACCGACGCGGGTAGGGATCGTACCATCTCCGCGCACATTTATGCATGCAGTAATTGTCGCACTTCACTTTCCATTTATAATGTGAGTGACTATCCGCCTGTGTTGTAAAACCACTTTTGCCCCGACCTCAAGTGGGTGCCTGAGCCTGTTCAAGTTAGCTAACTTGAACCGTGCTCCTAAGCAATAGTCTATATAGTCTAAGGGATTACCCTTATAATAAGATTATTATCTTTTGCGCTTCTTAATTATCTAGTAGCTAAGAGTACTTATGCAACTTCTTAGTCGACTTACTAGCTAGCTAGCCCTCGTTAAGGGGAGCTAGACTCCCCTCCCCTTAAAGAAGACAAGCTAGCTAGATAGCTTAAACTAATACCTAACTTAGTAAATCTTAAATTTAACAGCTCGTCCTTAGACTTACTAGAACTAGACGGCTTAATCTCTAGCTACTTAGACTATATACCTAATAATACTATCGATCGCGCTTATTTAGAGCGAGCCTAAGTATCTATATACTAGCGTACTTAGTCTAGATTGCTAGCTCTTTACGGAAGTTATTAAGTAGCCTAAGCTACTCTAATAACTTACTTAACTAATAAGAATAGATCTCGAAGGTAGAATTACTATAACTTTAAGTACTACTATAAAATTATAAAATATAATATACTATTCTAATTAAATTTTAATATATATAAGATTAATATCTAAGGGGCGTTAGTATATATAGATAACTAGAAGCTAGAAAACTAGCCGCTTAGGAGATTAAAAGAGGAACTAACTAGAACTAGACTCTAGTCTAACTTAAAGACAATATAGCTAACTTAGCCTAGCGCCTAACTATTATTAGGGAAATAGAAGCTTATATTAAGCGCTTAAAGCTACTAACGCTTCCTTACGCCGATATATTACTTACGACGTACTTAATAAAGGAACTATAAT
>AFIY01001124.1:0-20182 GCA_000223825.2 Zymoseptoria passerinii SP63 | reverse complement strand
CAGCGGTCTGAACTGGAGACAGGGTAACTCCACATAAGCGAGATTCAATGATTGTTCATGAAATTACCACAAGCAACACAAGCAGATCAACAATGAGAAACGACAGAGTCTGCACGACACATCAAGAACAAAAACATAACAAATATAAAAATCGAAAATCCTAACATTAAACTATCATCCATTACATCTCCCCTCGTCCCCATCTCACATTCACCATCTTTTCCTTGTGCTGTGTATCCTCACGCAATCAAAAAACGAAAAAAAAGTGGTATCAAGACATCAACGATCCAAATCGACCAAGCCACACACGCTCCTCTCCATCCCTCACCTCTCCAAAAACTCCACCCCTCCCTACCCCATCATCTACAACTCCTCCACAAACTTCGTCTCCCTAGTCTGACTCCCACTCCTCTTCCCCATCTCCGCATCCCCCGCAAAAGCCGGCGGCGGAGCAAGACTCTCATCGAAATGATCCCTCGCCTCCTCGAATTGCTCTTCTTCGCCCTCGTCCTCCTCGTCCTCCTTGCCCTCTCCTACCACTCCCGCCGCGCTCCTCGTAGTCCGCGAATTCCCAAATCCCATCGTCTTCCCCTCGCGAATCGCGCGGTTCCGGCCCGTGCGGCCGCGACGGTCGTCCTCGTCGTCATCATCGGACGAGGAGGTGGACGGGGAGTCGCGGCGGCGGTCGACGGGGACGGGCGCATCGGGGACTTTGCCCTTGGAGGTGCCGCTGGGGGTGGTGGTGCTGGACTTCGCGGTGGTGGACTCGGAGGCTTCGCGGCGGTGGCGGAGTTTGCTCAAAAGGCCGCGGACGCCCTTTTTGTCTTTTTCGCTGGTGGTGGTGGATTCGTCGGGGTGCTTGTCGGCTGCGGAGGTGCGGGTTACGGCGGGAGTGGATTTGGTGTCGGTGTCCTTGGCGACGACGGGAGTTGCAACCGTGGTGGCAGCTTCGCGTGAGGCCTCGCCAGCGGGCAAGGTCTCGTCGGTCTTGTCGCTCGTCGGCTTCGCCAGGTTTGCTGGGGGTCGGAGCTGTGACGACGCGGTTGGCAATGACCTGGGCATTTGTCTCGCCGAGAGTTCCCTTCGAAGCCCGACGGGTTCGCTCGTCATCGCTAGAATCGGAGTCGCTGGAGTCGCTGTCGGGAATTTTCGAGATGTGGCGTTCCAGGTCCGGCATCTTGTTGTCGTTGGTGGCCGTGGTGACGTTGTCGCCGTGAAGACCAGACAAACTGGGCTGCGTCTCAAAGGTTGGGCGGACCTCCTTGCCATCGGCGTCTTCAACGGCGATAGCGGGAGTGGTCGCAACCGGTGTAGGAGCGAGGATGATCTCGTCCGCAACCTCCTTGCTGGGAACTGCGACCGGCTTCCATTTGCTGTCGGCTTGGTCGACCGACTGTCGCGGAGCATCCTCACGGACAGTCACAGGCGAGACCGGCATGGGAGGCGGAGTGTCATCTCTTCCGATTCTCGCAGCTGCATCCTTGGGCTCGGCGACTTCGCTCGAAGTTGAGGTCGCGGGAACGACGGCGGTCGTCGCCTTGTTTTCGGAATGGTGATGTGCGACATCACCGTGCGTGCCGCTCTTGCGGAACTTGTCCTTCAGACGGGCGAGCGCGGATCGATGGCGCTCAGCGCCGGCGTGCGAGGTCTCCACATCGTCGTCATTCTCCTTGACTTTGTCGGCCACCTCGCCGAGCGTAGCACCAGCGGCGCCGGCAGCCAAAGTATCCCTCTGGACCTCACGGCTCTTGCGCTGTTCCTCCTTGGCGCGCTGCTTTTCCTCATTCTTGCGCGCCTTCTCTTCCTCCTTCTCCTTTTGGGCCATGGCCTTGTCGTGGTCTGCAGATGGTGTCAGTGTGAATCTCATGCCACAAACAATTCACAATCACGTACCCTTGATCTTCTTAAACTCCGCCTTCTGCGCCTGCTTCTTCGCAGTCTCTTCCATGCGAAGCTTCTCCTCCTCCTGTCTTTGCGCTCGGAGCTCCTCATCTCTCGCACGCCTCTGCTCTGCCGTATCGTTAATCGCGTCCATAGTCGGCTTCAACCTCGCAGCGGCAATGGCCTCAATCTCAGAGTCAGCCATGAACTTGCCACCCCCGATGTGGGTTTGACCCGGGTTCTGAGCGCGCAATTCACGATCCTTCTCGGCCTTCTCACGAGCCTTCGCCTCCCACTGTTCTTGCATCGCTGGCGAGACCTTGCCCGTGTCGGCGAACACTTTGGCATCCATGGTCTGCATGCGTGCAGAGACACGCTTCTCAGCCGCGGCCATCAACCTGGCGCGGTCATCCTGCTGCTTCTTCGCGTCGACACTGTTGATGCCGCTGTTGAGCTTCGACATTTGATTGCGAATGCGGCTAGCTTGCACTTCGTCATCATCATCGGATTCGCTGTAGTTGCGGGTGCTCTCGCTGTTAGCTCGGTTGCGTCCACGACTGTTGGTGCCGGCGCCGGCGCTGCTTCGCATGGACATGCGAGACAGACGCTTAGGCTTGTCCTCGTAGCCATAGTATGATCGGTAGCGCTGGTCTTCAAGATTCTTGTCAACCTTGGCGAGTCTTTCGGCCGCCAGCTTGTGTGCGGCTTCCTGGAGATGGATGTAGCGCATGGCTTCGAGCTTGATATCCGCCTGTGGAGCTGCGGAGTTGCGCGACATGGCAGCTTCCGCACCAGCGCCACCGTCTGGATCGGCCACCATAATAGAGCGATTCTGAGTCGCGTAAATCTGCTTCGCCATTGACATTGCCGATGCGCGGAGAGCTGCCTGATGCTTGTCGTCCTCCGATTCGAAGTGGATGTCCGAGGTGTACATGCCACGGTCAGTCTTGCTGTTGATGATTCGAGCAGCTTGGTTAGCTGGTGAATCCCACCCTGCGCCGCCCATGGTGGAGGTGCGATGCGAGGCCGTGGCGGCACTTAACGCATTGGCGGTCGCATTGGCCGAATCTGGGTATGCAGGGTTGGTGGGCACGGGAGTGGAGCCAGCACGCTGACGGCCATGGCTAGCCGATATGGTGGCCGCCTGGAGAGCCTTGCTCTTGCCATCGGCAGAGTTGCCCTGATAAATCTCTGGACCCAGCCCCTTGTTGCGGAAAGCAAGTGTCGCGGCGGACTGTCCTTCAGCGCTTGCTTGGTGCTGCCAGAGATCAAGCTTTGCGCCCTTTTGTTGCGCAAGCAGAGCCGCCTTGGATCCAGCCTGACTCTGTTCTGGTTGCCACAATTCCTGCATCTTGTAGTCGTTGGCGAGAAGAGCGGCTTTGCTTGCGGAGCCGGCGGTGTTGCCAGTGGATGGGAAGCTGGGCAGGTCGCGGGCATTGGCGTGTTTGAGGGAGGTAGCGGCACCTGAAAGCTAGGTTAGCTGTGATCTGAGAGATGCATTGGCGCCTTCTGTCGTTCGGCTACCCACTTCTCGAAGAAAGCCTGCCGTCGGCGTCGAGCACGTCTGGTTGTTGCTGCGAGTCCCTCGAGCTTCCGCCCTTGTGGTTGTTTGAGGCGATCAGGGCAGCGGTCGAAGCGGCCTCTGAGAGTCCAGTGCCCTTTCCGTGTGCATGTTGATGGACGGACGGGTCTGGACAAGGCACGCTGCCAGTGACGCTCGCTGTGTCGGCGGCCATGATTGTATGTTGGCCTTTGCGCCCGTTTCGCGGCGGATGATGCCTGTATCGATGGTCCGGGACGCTGGCGATGCGACAAGTGGCTATGGGATGTTGTAGGTGATCGATTTGTTGCTCAACATGCGCGGTCGAGCTGTAGCAATACTGAACTTCGCGGTGGTAATAGCATGCAGGAGAAACAAGACGAGGCGTTGCTGGGCAAATGAGGTGTCGATCTGGGCTTCGCTTTGATTCGGAAGACTCGCCCACTGACGTAACCACAAAGCTAGATCTCACGACGTCATGATGGCCGCCAGGAAGAACAGCGACGTCGTGCGATGAGTTGCAATGCCCGTGCACTGATGTGATGAACAAAAAAATGATGAAAGACGAGGAGGATTGGAGCGTTCTTCCAAGACCTACTTATCATCAACCTTGTTGTCTATACATACATACATACAGAGAGAGCAATGCGTAGAATTGTCATAGGACCTGCAATCAGATCGACCCATCCCATGATCCGCCCCATTCACCTGGGGTAACCGAGCGATGTCCAACGCCAAACAGGGATGGCACGGTTGTCCAACTACCCGATTAAGTCATTGCCATGAAAACTTGGTATGGAAGACGACCTGGAATATCGCAGGGAAGTGCACCCCATGCCGGGTAAAGACCAAGAGTCTAGATCATCGCTTTGCAAGGTAGGACTCTCTGCGTATCTATGTATCTCTACCACAATTGCAATTACCCCCCAAGACCAACAACACCGCCAACTACTACAAGCTGCAAAACTCGATTGATGACTGCCCATACAATGCCTCCTCCTCCCACAGCCGACCAACCCACTCCCTCCCTCGCACGCATCGCCAACTTCCGTGACGTTGGCCTCTCCACTAGCACGATCAACTCCTCCCAATCCCTCCTCAAACCAGGCCTCCTTTTCCGCAGCGCCGCTCCAGACGACGCCTCTCCATCCGACCAAAACCTTCTCAAAACCACCTACCACATCAAAACAATCATCGACCTCCGCACCGACTCCGAGCATGCCGCCATCAAATCCAACAAATCCGCCTCTCCACCCGCAGATGTCCCAGACTTCGATGTCGACGAGGATGCCCATCACAAATCGGCTGCATTACCGTCCGTTCTCAATAATGGCCAGAGGATTACTGGCATCACCTACCAGAACGTCAACTTCAACGGCAAGGCATATTCTTCCGCCATGTTCTCCCGATTATCGTACTGGAATCGCACCAAGCTAATCGCTCTTTACGTCACGGGATACCGGTCGGAAGCGATCAGTATCATCGGCAAGAACGTCATGTCTCAACGCGGCCTCATTGGTCTTGCGAAAGATAGTCTGGCTCACTGTCAAGCTGAGATCAAGCAAGTCTTCGACGTGCTGTGTGAAGCAGACAGTTGGCCGGTGTTGGTGCATTGCACGCAAGGGAAGGATCGCACGGGCTTGGTTGTGCTGTTGGTGGCGTGTTTGATGGGTGTAGATGTGCGGGATGTGGAGAGGGATTATTTGAGGAGTATCAAGGGATTGGAGGCCGATCGGGAGAAGAGGTTGAAGGCTGTGAGGCAGATGGGGCTGACCGACGAGTTTGCGGGATGTGAGGAAAATTTGGTTGGGGAGATTACCACGCATTTGAATGAGAGGTATGGTGGCGTGCAGAAGTATTTGGAAGAACGGTGTGGTGTTTCAAAGGATCAGCAGACGAGGTTGAAGAGCATCTTGGCCGCGTGAGGGAAAGGAGTGATCTTGGCAATGCTCTTGATTCCAGGTTGTCTTCATGAAGGCGGCCATCCACTACTCACCAGCGCGAGCATCATCGACGACCGCGGGCTCCCACGCCGGAAGATCAGCTTGATCGGGCATCGTCACATCGTTCGGAGCACACAACGCTACACCTTCAACTCGCCCTCCGCATTTCTCTTCAGGCTCGCAATCCCCGGCCCTCCAAGACCAACCGGCACGGCACCCAACTTACTCAACCTCGTCCTCTGCAACCACCCGACTTTCACCGTCCCATCCCCACCCACAGCGCCCATCAACCTCCTCACAGCAACCTGATAATTCGCTCCGCCCGTAAACTCAACATGCTTCTGCACCACCTGTCCCACAATCACATAATACTCCGTATGCACCCCTCCCCCCGCAACCGCCACCGGATTCACAATGCAAGGCTCCCGACCCTCCTCGGCTTTGAAATGAGCCCGCACCCCCGTGTCCATCACCCATAATCCGGCAAACGGCGCTCTGCGGTTCACTGCTACGAGCGCGAAGGGGATCGGGCTGCCGTTGCCGACTTCCCATGCGGCGAGCTTGGTTTGGATGGCGAATCGGCAGAGTGCGGTCAGATCGTTGACGTTGACCGTCGCGCGGATGTCGTTGTGAAGTTTGTGGAATTGCGCGAAGCGGTGGAATACATTCCTGATGGCGTTGGCGGTGACTTCGGGATGGAGAGCCAGCGTTGGTAGATCCGTCGCATCTGTCCATCTCACCGCGCTGAACATTGGCTTGTCCCTGTCCAAATTCTCGTGAATCGAAGCGTTGATGATCGACTCCCGATTCAACGTCGAGTGTTGCGCGAAGACGACGAGGTCTAAGCGGAGTGTTGGCTGGGATCGGTTGGGTAGGAGGGACAGAATCGGCATGTACGGCAGGCGCATGTTGATGTCGAGGAATTGCAGGTCGGTGAGGGCGCGTTCTTCGATGGCGTGTTGGAGCATGCCGAGTGCGGCGGCGAGGATGCAGTGTGGGCGGTTGGGCGCGGAGACGAGGAAGCCGCGGCCGGGGAGGGCCCAGGTTCTGTCTGTGGAGGGGAGGAGGAGGAGGAGTTGTTTTTGGAAGGGTGGGGAGGGGGCGCTGAGTGGTGGTGTTGGTTGAGGGGGTCTGGGACGCACTATGAAGAGACGGATTTCGAGGATGGTGGGTGGTGGTGTGCGGTTTTGGTGAGACCACCATTGGATTATGTCGGGGAGGGAGGCGAAGAGCCAGTGCTGGGTGATTTTGGGAGAGGACTGACTGTTTGGTTTTTCCGGTGGTTTCTCGGTGGTAGCCATGTTAATGGCAATGTTTACTGTTCGTTGTCAGTAGATGATGAAGTGGTAGTGAATCTATCTCTTGAAGTATGTTCTGTTGTCGTTTTCAATGTGCATTTTCTCAGCCTAAAATTTGGTCGCACGTGCTTGCCGTGGAAGCCCCTAGACTTCGTGAAGTGAATGAACAGTCCTGGGTGTGTCATGTGCGTGCTAGGCACCGGCCGTCTGGTTCACCTTGGAACTGTCTTTCACATGACAGCTGATTCATCGTGGGGCAGTGAAGTTCTCCGCGGCCGAGGCACGTACTTTGCCATAGCGAGAGGAGTACTCCTTCCGGATTCGGAAATTCCTTGGCAAAAGGTAACAGAGTTGCGGGTTTGACAGCAGGAGCCACGAGATCCGAGGTGTCATTGACTGCGCGTGTCTTGGCTCTTGAGTGTGCATCTCGTTGGAACTGTGGTATCTGAACCCAAGAAGGGTTCGTGAATGACCACAGCCGGTTGAGGCACCGTCTCTGTGCGCAAAAATCAAGTCTGAATGCAAATGCAGCAAAGAGCTCGAACTCGGGCAATATCAACAAAACACGCCTCACCAGCTCAAATCACATCGGGAGGCCATATCATCTTGCATGCCTCGTGAGCAAAAGATTGTGCGTGTGCCGAACGAAACAGCAAAAGAAACACTTTGGTCCAGAAAACTCCTCTACCACTCGTTATATTACTACAAGCCGCCTAACGTTCGATTGGCCAGTGGTTGAGTTTTCATGATTGGAGGGAGGGGAAATTTTGTTGAATATGTATGTCCAATGACCGCTCCGCTGCTCGAAGCCGCATCCCGCCGAACACGGTCTGCTGGGCACTGGAAAGAGCTGGAGGCAGGGTACGACGGCAGGCTTTTTGGGAGGGTCGAGTTGAAGTTGAGAGATTGTGACAATGGAGATGAATGAGACGTTAGGGACTGTAGCAACATAATGTGAGCTGGGACTTACTGTCTTGTGGTCGAGTGACGGAGCCACGTATATTATAGTCATGTCATTGAGTCCGAGTCACTTCTCCTGTAGCCGACGATCTTCTCGAATCTGCTGTATTGGCAGACGCATTGCCTGCACCGCTGACTAGCATCGCATGCTCTCGATGGTACTCGTGGCCAAGCAGATACGAAACACCTGTTCCACAACCCTTAAACCCTCAGCCGATTGCAAAGCGTCTTATGACAAAGATACGATCTTTACACCCATGCTCTTGTATTCAAATGCCGCCTGCGCCATGTTTGCATCGTGATCGTGATGTCCAACTTCTCCTGCGTGCTATCGCGAGTGCTCACGCTATCGTTCGAGTTGGTCTTGCGAGGCGCGGAGAGACGAAGAACCAAATACGCAGGATAACAGGAGCAGATGAAGTGTGTCATATCTCCGCAATCATTCATAAACATCCAGCTCTTCGACATGTGAGGTTGCAAGGAGGATGTTTTCCAAGTGAGATGGAGGA
Organism: Zymoseptoria passerinii SP63; assembly: GCA_000223825.2. Taxonomy (NCBI): domain Eukaryota; kingdom Fungi; phylum Ascomycota; class Dothideomycetes; order Mycosphaerellales; family Mycosphaerellaceae; genus Zymoseptoria; species Zymoseptoria passerinii. Next base: position 12,051 of record AFIY01001124.1, on the reverse strand, counting down.
GGAATGTCGTCCACTCCTCGGAAGCTCGGACCACCTCGCTAAACCTCAGTTTCAAGGAAGCACGACGCCCTCTCCTCAATCGCGCTACAAGAACTTGCCAATTCCACTTCCTTCACGAGGTTGACGGCCTCGAATCAGACATCCAGCTTCATCTTTGGTCCCCTTGACACGGTCGCTCACTCATTCTCTGCTACGATCAGCACTGCACGCCGCGCGTGGACAGCACCACCGCCGACAGCCGCGTCCGTTGTACCCCCCAACTTTTCCGAGGTCAGATATCTTGCTGCAGGCACGCGTAGCAGCGGCTTCGACATCTCCGCCCAGCCATACCACAACTCTCTACACCATCTCCTCTCACGCATGTGATGCTGGTGATGAGGATCAACTGAAGCAGCGCGGCGACGTTATGTCGCAGTTGCATGCGCAGACGCAGCCGCGGGTGAGCGATGGAAGCACTTCACCAGGCTCACTGAAGCGCAAGAGGGTGTTGGACTCCTCCGCGCAGCCTCGAACCACCAAAACCAATGGCGCGGCTGGCAACTACATCTCACCCAACTCGGACGAGGGCGATGTCCATCACGGCTCCACAAGTTCGCTCGGCAGCGCTCCCTCCTCGAATCTGCACCACAATAACAGCGCCTTTTCTCAGAATCGCACAGCAGGCGGCGTCAACGGCCTTACACCACTTACCAGCCATTCAGACTCCTCGCCGCCCAAGGATTCCACTCCGCAACACGCTCACATGTCTGCTACGGATCCGCCTGGCGCCAGTGCCACCTCGCACATGCCGACCTCCAACTCCGCTCCTCAACGCGAGCGCGCACCTCGCCCACAAATGATGCCACCTCCCGGCAAAGTGAAAGGGTACAGAGCGGTTTGGGATCCAGAATTGGATAATAAGCTCAGCAAAGAAGAGCGCAAACGTGCGACATTCAGAAAGAAAGATTTTGGAGCAGAGGTACGCACATGTCCCAAGATTTTGCTGAGCTTTACAACATAACTTGATGTCAAAAGATGAAGCAAAAAAGTCGAAACCGCTCTGTACCCTTTCGCTGACAATTGGATAATGGCAGACATATGAACCGGACCCGCCACCCGATCCTCGATTGGCCATACCTGGGTATATGTCAGGTCTATGTCGGCAGAAGAACACGCCCAGCAAGGCCATTCTACGACCCGCACCGTACACCCTGCCTCCGTACAAAGTCGATCGATATTCGATTGGACCTGGCGAGCCACAACAGGTGGTGGCAGTGGGGTTTGATCCGTTCTTACCAGAATCCACGCTCAAGTTGAATTTTGGAACATTTGGCAGCATTGCAAGTGTACAGAACAAGACGGATCCTGAGACTGGAAGTTTTCTCGGAATTGCCTTGATTAAGTATCGAGACTCTGTTCGTGATGGCGAGGAAATCACTGCGGTCAATGCGGCGAAAAGAGCAGAGGTGGAGTTTAATGGTGCTCGGATCGGAGTCAATACGATAAAAGTCGAGCTCGATCGCGAGGGTCGAAGATGCAAGCGACACGTGGATCATGTGTTGAAGAGAGCGAGAGAAGAGCGAGCGAGACTTGCACCGCAACCACCTGCGCCGCCCGAGACACCGACCGATGCGAAGGACTCGCCTGCGCCACCGCCAAATGCACCGAAAGGACCATCCGGCAAGCCTGGTGCTGGAAAGGCTGCGGCCAAAGTAGCTGGCAAGCCGGCACGCGGTGCACCCGGAGCTGCGACCGCTACACCAGCGCCCGAAACAGCTGCGAATCCAAAGACTGGCGCAGCAGCATTGGTTGAAGACGAGCCAATCCTGAGCAAGATCAAGCGCAAGCCGTACATCCACATCCCGCATGCTTCAGTCCCAGTTCTCGGCACAACTATTCCACATTTGAAGAAGCGACTAAAGGCGTACGATTGGCGAGAGGTGAGGCTGGACGTCACTGGTTACTATGTTATCTTCGAGGACTCCAAGCGAGGAGAAGACGAGACTGAACGTTGCTTCAACGAATGCAACAAGCAGGCTCTCTTCACCTACAAGATGGGAATGGAGTGTCAGAAATACGGGAACCCCGATTACGAGCGGAGTCCAAGTCCCGAACGCGCCATGGCCGAAAAGCAAAAGCAGGAAGAGTTTGAGCGACTGCGAAGGGAAGATGCGGAGGACTTTGAGATCGAAAAGAAGAGCAGGGCAGAGAATCTCGACCCAGTGCAGGGTGCTCTCGACCAGCTCCGAATTGAGCTCCGCGACAGGATCTTGGGCGACATCAAGACGAGAATTGCGATACCAATCTTTCACGACAGTCTGGATCCAGCACAGCATGCTGCCAAGAGGAGGAAGCTGGGTCTGCCCGATCCGTCGGACAAAGAGAACAAAGGATCATCACTTTTGTTTGCCAAAGCAGGAGACACTCCACCGGATACACACAAAAATCGGCGTGGATATCCATTGTCTCACTCAAAGAAACCTCTCCGACCTCATGATCCCAATAATCAACGCGGCCGAAAAGGTGGTCGAGAACGAGAACCAAGCAATGCCTTTGTCGACGAACGTAGACGAAAGCCGCCCCCGAGGCCGACGCACGCACGAGGGTTGCACTTTCGATTGCAGCAAATGTACGCCGAAGAGGAGGACTCAGACGACGAGCGTCAGACATCTGTTACCGGTCGGGATACCGATGAACAAGAGAGTCGTCCACTCAGTCGCGCGAGCCGGAACTCGACGCCATTTGATTCGGAGTCTGTCACAGACACGCCGAAGCATAAACGGAGGAAAGTTGCAGACTGGGAGGATGATGAGAAGGAGACGTTTGAAGCGTTTCACAAGGAAATGCTTGGTCACCTCTTGCATAAGGAGCCTGAGGATCTTGCGACTCGAGAGCTCGAGCTGGTCGTGAACACCTTGCCTCGCAGCTCCAAGTATGCCACCCGAGCCCGGACCGAGCTATTTATCCGACAACGCTCCAAAGCAGACGACGATCTGTTCCAGGTCAGGCTGGACAGGAAGGATGTCGACGAGGAATCCGTCCTCGCCAGCAAAGAGCAAGCGGACACTCCAGCTGTGGAACTGGACACGAAGGTCGTCAAGGAGAAGGCGAAGAGGAAGCGGAAGACCAAGAAACAACTTCTGGAAGAGCAGGAGGCCCTCAAAGCGGAAGCCAAGAAGGCCAAAGAGGAGAGCCAACCAATCGCGGCTGCCGAGACAGTCAACAAGATCGAACAGAAAGAGCTCGAGATTGAGGCTGTTATCGAAGCCGAAGCACAGGACAAGGATGTTGCGCTTCATCTCACATTTGACAAGCCACGACGGACCGTTGAGGAGGACCGCTCCATCATTCTCGACATCGATGGGTGGCAGCAATTCATCAAGGATGAAGAGGACATGGCATTCGCACGAAGGGCACTCGAGGAGCAACCTGCGTATGATATTGGCGATGTCAAGCTCTGGGCATGGAAGCAGAAGGAGATCAAGGCTCTCAACAGTGGTGGTATCCCTGGTCAAGCCCAGCCCGAGCCTCTCATCTCTGGCTACTACGTTCCCAACCCGACCGGATGTGCACGCACGGAGGGTGTCAAGAAGGTCTTGAACGAGGAGAAGTCTAAGTACCTTCCTCATCGTATCAAGGTCCAACGGGCACGCGAAGAACGTCAAGCTCAAGCGACCTCGGATCCTACTGCTGCAGCCGAAGCCGCCAAGATCAAAGAAGCCGAGAAGATTGCCAGTACAGCAACCTCTCGTAGCAACCGTGTCAACAATCGACGTCTGGTGAACGACATCAACCTTCAAAAGCAAACCCTCGCCATCGCCAACTCGGATGCCGACGTCGCCATCCGCTTCAATCAGCTCAAGAAACGCAAAAAGCTCGTCAAATTCGATCGCTCTGCCATTCACGGATGGGGCCTCTACGCCGAAGAGAACATTGCCGTCAACGACCTCATCATCGAATACGTCGGTGAGAAGGTCCGTCAAAAGATCGCCGATCTCCGCGAGATTAAGTACGAGAAGCAAGGCGTCGGATCTTCATACCTCTTCCGTATGATTGACGATGAGATTGTGGATGCCACGAAGAAGGGTGGTATTGCACGATTTATCAACCACTCTTGCAATCCGAATTGCACCGCCAAGATCATCAAGGTCGAGGGAACGCCTCGGATTGTGATCTATGCGTTGAAGGATATCGGGAAGAGTGAGTTGATGCCTTGAACTGTCCTTTGGTGATGTGTGCTAACAAACTTCCACAGACGATGAACTCACTTACGACTACAAATTCGAGCGAGAGATGGATTCGACAGATCGTATCCCTTGTCTTTGTGGATCGGCGAATTGCAAAGGGTTCTTGAATTGAGGACTTCACTCTGGTTGGTCTGTTGGCGATGCGGGCGAATCTCTCTGATTTTGAAGCGATTGTGGTGTATGTGCATAGCGAGGCGTCGGTTGGCGGTTAGTCGAGGACCACGGTCTCGAGAGAAACGGCAGTCCCGCTTATGAGTTGGCAGGCTTGCGTGTAAAGATAGCACGATGGTGGAGTGGACTGAGCAAGTTCGGGAGGGAGACATGCTCCTTGCAGGAGGCACGTTCGGTAGAAGGTATCGCTCGATCTACAATCAGAATGATGGGTGGTTCGAGGTGCCCTTGCACAATCTAAACATTATTGCCGACACGACAGCAGGACCTCATTGGCCTGGCCTCGCAAGGTAGAACAAAACTATCGAGCCGAACAGCTTTCGAAGTCGGAACAGCTCGGTTCGCCCAAGGTCGACTCATAGTGATTGATCGGCAAGAACGGGCACGAAATGAGGCAGCACTCATAATAGCCAGGATCGTCTCCCCAGCTCCCTAGAACCAAAGATCACACGCGTGGCCTTCCAGGATCAGGATAAATGCCAAGCAGGCATCTACATAATGTTGCCAATTCTGTCGTTCGTTCATCCGTGCGTTTGTTCATTCTGGCCGCCGCATGCAGTGCTCTCGCTCAGCCGACTGTACAAATGTCATCGTCAACATCACTGGAACCAGTCTCACATACTCTGGAGCGACTGGAAGCACCACGGCGAACGCCTATCTGGGAATCCCATTCGCGAAGCCTCCACAAAGGTTCATGCTGTTCTCTATCCACGGAGGCAATCTAGTTACGGGAACAGGGTCTTTGGCGGTCTACAACGGCGTCCCAATCGCAGCTACGCAAGACGTGCTCGTTGTGACCATCAACTACAGAGTTAGCGTCCTCGGATTCGTGCAGTCTCCAGAGCTCAAGGCCGACGAGAGAAATCCCGGCTTCCTCGATCAACGGTTGGCTCTCGCTTGGGGGTATGAGAACATTGCGGCATTTGGCGGAGATCCCGATGCCATCACAATAGCTGGACAATCTGCCGGTGGATACTCCGTTAAGCAGCTGCTATTGAACCCACCAGAACCTCTCCCATTCCGAGCCGCAGTCATGGAGAGCCAAACACTGCTCGCACCTATAGACAGCTGGCCTGCTCTCGTGGCTCTCACAAACTGCACGACAGCCTCTTCGCAGCTTGCTTGCGTCCAGGCCGTCGATGCCGCCCTTATCGCCGAGATCTCCGTCAAAACAAGCCTATACTTCCCTCCGGCCCTCGACAACGTCACGCATGTGAACCACGCCGAGCTCGCCATCGCCTCGTCTCCTCGCATTCCTGTCCTCACGGGCTTCAATGGCAACGAGATCGCTCAGTTTTTCCCAGACATTGACCCGGCGACAGCGGGCGCACTCTGGGCAGGAGTGACGGGCGGGCGTGGTCCGACCTTCGAACAGCTCTACAATGCTCGATGCAGTCCTTCGATCCCTACGAAGCCGTACGCCGTTCGTTGAACCAATACGCCTACACCTGCCGCGCCAAAATCTTGTCAGAAAGAGCTGCACAGACGGGACATCCGACCTGGCGATACTTCTACAACGCCACGTTCGCGAACGTCGATATCGCGTATCCGGGCGAGAACGCTCATGGTGCGAGTCATGGCGCTGAATTGCCGCTCATCTTTGGCACGTACCCGGCGCAAGGCAGCGATGAAGATCAAGTGCGTCTGGGGAAGTACATGCAGGACACGTTCGTTGGGTTTGTGAAGGATCCTGCTTGGAGCTTGACGTGGCCGGAGGTCGGTAGCGGCTCGCAAGACCTTCTCTTTGTCGACAATAAGAGCGGTCCAGGCAATACGGTGGTCAGCGATGAAGTTGCTGACTTTGACTGCGGACCTTATGAGGCTCTCTTGCTTGTTACTGGAGAACTTTAATCGTCGGTCGGATGCGCAGCCGATACGTCGGTTTGTAACCAAGGAAGCAATGGAAATCAAGCATAACATCGTTGCGGCTGAGAGAGATCGGACGCCCGGGAACGGAATTTTTGACAAGACACCGGATGTTTGCCTCGGCTGGGTGCCTCGTCTCTTCCTACATCAGCGCATCGTCGACTCATGCCTTGCCCTTCTTCACCCGTCTCCTCTCCCAGACCATGATATAACTCTCCTTCGTTGCCAAAAGTTCAGCATCAACCCTCTCCACGAAAAGATCCTGCATCTCCCACCATCCACCATTCTCCCCACCCTCCTTGACCTGGCATTTCCACATCTTCCGCTCAGCCTCGCCCTCCACGGAGTCATCCCTCACTTTGACGCCCTCATACGTCACGTTGGCAACCAGATCATAGACCAGGGGCTCTCCAATCGGGTGTACTTTCGGATCTGGCTCCACGTATGGACTCATATCCAGACTTCGCGGGTTGAATGTGACGATGGTCGGATTCCGCTGTGCTTGCAGGAATTTGTTCGAGGCAAAGCGCTTGACATGCATTATGAGGAAAGGTGGAAGAGGATGTTGTAGGCGGTATCGCATGCGAGTGTTTAGACGCTCCTGTGCAGTGATGCCGTTGTATTTCTGCAGGACAGTGGTGAGTGACACCTGAGGGATGATGTTCTTCTCGACGTCGTCCTGAAATAGGGGTGCGGGTGGAAGGTCGAGGGTGAGGATCATGAAAGGCGACGTTTGCGATTTGATCACTCCTGCATCTTCGAAGCGGAGGCGGTCGCCTGCGTCAGCGCGAGCAGAGATGGATTGTGATTCGATCCGTAGTGTCCCTTGGAAGATTCTCTGGACGAGAGAGGAGTGGGCTTTTGTTTTCGAACCGCCGAGGGAGAGATGGAGGTTGTTGAGAAACCAGCTGAGGAAGTCAACGGGATCGGCTTGTTCGGTGAGGAGGAACTTCTTATTACTCCGCAGTGCGACTTCTTGTATAAGCTCGTGTGGTGAGACATGGGATTTGAAGGCTTTGGCGTTCCAGATCTTGCGTACGAGGACGCTGAATCGTTGGACCAGCTGTGGACGCGATGAGAGATCTTCCAGCATCAGGAAATTCCGCAGAGGTGTGACATGTGATAGCGCCTGAACGACGACATTCAAGTAGTCGTTGGCCTTGATGTTGTTCAATCCGACGAATCCAGGTATGTACTTCTTTCCCAGCAGATCCCAAGCAGGTTTGGGCCCTTTATCCAGCGCCTTGACCTCTTCTGGTGTGAACCGTGGGTCGACCACAACTTTGATGTCATCCAAGCTCTTGTTCTTCACCTCGTAGCCTTCTGGCAGCACCCACACCTTCTTCGTCTCCATGTTGATGTAGACATGGTGACCCTCTTCCAGCGCATGGAAATATGCCGGCGTCTTGTGTCCTCTACCAGAGAAGTATTTCCCGCATACCAGGCAGGCGTACACGTTGATATTCGAAAGAGTCACAGAGCATAGCTTTTCGAAGTCGAAGTCCAGTCGCGTTCGCGATATCGTGTCCAAATAGAGATCCGAATACCCATCGGCTGGCGCGTTTTGTCTCGAGATGGCCCTGTACTCCTCGTCGTCGTCGTCGTCGACCTCATCCTCCGCGCCCGCAGCTCTTCCGTTCGCGTGTCCATTGCTATGCGCCTGGGCTTGTACTGCAGGCGGCGGCGGTGCCGGCAAATCCTCGTCCTGGACGTCTTGAACACGCGCTTTCTTCGATGCGGGGGAGTCGGACACGGAGTCCTCCAACGAGCCTTCTGCCGGTCGTTTTGCCATGATGGGAGGGTTGTTGTATTTCATGAATAAAACATCCACGGCTCCGGAGGTTGACTTCGGTCTGCGGACTTCGAAACCTTAAATTCGGCGCTAGTGTTCAAAACCTACATCAGACAGGCACGAGGGAGGTGCATGTTCAACATCACACATCACTCAGCACAGATCTCATGGGCGATCGTTCAAGCAGACCAGCCTCCATGTATTTACTCTTTGCATCTCGTTCTATACTTGACTTAAGCGCCGGACTGAGCCCTCGCTGTCATGCAGACTCCTTTTCATGCGACTCCTCCAAACGATCCTCCATATGCCTGTTCTCCTCGATCAAAGCTTGATCGTCGTTGCAGGCCATCTTGCTCTTCTTTCTCAGTGTCTCTCCATATTTCAAGAAGAGGAACGGCGTGAATGTAAACAGAGTCGCTACCGCTGCCAGTATGGTTGCGGCGATGTTTGTCCCAAGACCGGAGAACATGTTGTATGTCTAAGCACCATAGAGTATGAGGGTCAGCAATGCCTAGACAACGAGCTTGCCACGTGCCCCTGAAACACGTACAAAAAGTGGGAAAATAGCAGCTGCCAGTGTCCTCGTCAGACTGATAGCAGACACGGCTGATGCAGCGTACTAATCGCCAAGGTCAGTGGATGTCCAGACATGGGGTTTCAGGGTTGAAGCTGGAGAGGCATGCCGGCACAACTGCTCGCTGCCCTTCACCCCTTGATGTAGCTTACCTGTCCATAAGCATCAGTGGCATATCCAAAGAGCACGTACGAGAAGTCGTTCAGTGCGAAACCAATGAAGATGAGGCCAATCATGGAGACCGGCCAAGGAACATTCGTCACTCGTGGAGGAGTCGTCCATGCAAAGATCCAGAGGCCAATCGCTAGCGCTGGACAAGCTATGGCGAAGCTTGTGATCTTGGACTCTGGCAAGATCCTTCGGCCTTCCCTACGATGCTTCCGGAACATGTGCTGATCGTAGAATCGAGGAAGAATATTGAGGATCTCGCCGATCAGAATCGCAATGAATGCCAAGGATGAACTCGTCTCGTCGAAGGTTCGATCGAAGGGTGGGTTGGTGTATGCGACTGTCAGACCTTCCGTCAGGCCATAGATCAAGCCGAACGCAATCGCGCAGAGAATGGAGCAGAAAGTGACAATTGGCTCCGTGACCAAGAAGACAAGTGGACGGAACAAGGAGTTCTTTGCGAATTCCTTGAAGGAAAATTCTCCACCTGAAGTGTTGGATTCCAGTTCTTCGTTGCCCGTCTCCTCCTTGATCTTATCGACCTTTGCCTGCAACAGCTGGCTTGCCTTACTTTCTTTGATGAAGAAACATGCTCCGAGCGAGAGCGCTGACACGATAGCAGATATCCAGAAGACCCATCGCCTGTGCAGAAATGTTAGCGGCTGCTTACAGCGTAGATCATCGTGGACATATTCGACATACCAGTTGGTCCGCGTCAGCACGTACGACGAGTATATTGGACCCATGACCAGACCAATCATGCCCGCCAATGTGTACAGATACACCACCCAAATACGTTTCTCGGCATCGAACATGTCCTCGAAATTTCCAAAAGCGACTGTCGCCGGAATGGCCGCAGCGACACCCTGGAAGAATCTGCCGATGTAGATGGCAGCACTGGCACCAGCCATGCCAGATGGAATAGCAGCAACCACGACTGAAGTGACGCAGAACATTGCCGTGGCGATGATGTAGATTGTTCGTCGACCGAACGCTTCGGAAATCGGCGAACAGAAGATACCTCCGACGGTCTGTCCGATGAGGTACAGCGAGACGAAGGCAAAATATGCTAGATTCCTCTGCAAGCCATATTCTTCTCTTGCAGCGTTCGCGGCAGCCGTACCAGACGAGCTGATTCCCGTCATGTATAGCTCCAGCCATGAGATTATGATCGTGGAGTAGTACTTCGTCCACGGGCTCCAATTTCGAGGATGGTCTTTCGCTCCATCGTTCCAGCAGACTTTGTTGTCGTCCTCGAGATGGACATGATATTCATCGAGCAGCTCTTTTAACGACTCGCGGCGTTCCTTGTTCTCCGTTGTTGTTGAGCCTCGTCCGAACAGTGTCCGCGATGAGCGTCTAGAGTTCATGAACGCGGTGGAAAATAGGCAGAGGATTCGATCTCGGAATGAACAACCAGGACCGACCACGATGTGCAGCTAAGGACGGTCTACACCTCGTGTCAGGGTACCTCGTACACGCGTGCCACTAGATGACGAGCCGTGGTATGCCCTCAAAGCATCGAACTCTCGATGTTATTAGACTGGACCCCAGACCGAAACCCGGTACCGAGACCCAAAATGATGGCGGTGACCAGCGTTGCCCGCCAAATGATATCATCACTCACGATTGACGAGCGATGCCGTTCAAAGGGTTCCATAACACAAATGAGCTTAGACAAAGAAGTGCCATCCCGGGCAAACGAATCGAGTTCTCCTCAAAGAATCTGACTCCATCATATTAAACTTCATGTGGCGTCGATGATCGTCGATCAGATCGACAAACAAGCACTCTTCCTTCCTCTCTGGGACTAATGCATTCCTTGCTCAAAGGAGGACGCATCATGTTTACGCATGCACTTAAAAGTACACCTCCCGGGGTTGTTACTCCTTGCTGTTCTTGGCGAAATCAGATCTCCCCCCTTTCAACCACTGATGCGATATTGAATCGGCTTGAAACTGCCTCCGTTCGATTGGAGAGCTGAGCAAGCTGTCAAGCCGATAATGAGGTCCATCTCCGCCACGAAGTCGATGTGGTCACCTGCTTTCGATGTAGGAGGATCGACCTTGAGTTCGCCCGTGGTGCCGTCTACCACGACGTTCATGAAGCAATTGAATGCAACCGGCACGGAATCTTCGGAGATCCCGAACTTCTTCAAGGCATTGGCAAGATTTCCGAAACATCCTGGCGCCGGGTCTTTGTCTCCATAGATGATGCGAAAGGTGTCTTTGGAGCACGGGGTGAGCAGGAAGTCGTGTCTTTTAGCCGTATCTTCGACGATCTGCAGCATCACGCGGCTTCTGTTTGAGTAGATCGGGTCGCCAGTGGTGAGGAACAGTCGGCTGGCGTAGTCCAGAGTCCTTCCACTCGAAATGACTTCTCTCGAATCTTCGCGGGAGAATGCGACGAGATCTCCCACTTGAACGCCTTTAGGGTCAATGACGGTCAAGCGTTGGCCTTTGTCCAGCTTGAAGGCAGTCCCGGTACGAGGATCCAGCTCAACAGTGATGCCGTCTTCCAGAGTATGCGTGCACTCCATTTTGTTCGAACGATGTTGTGTGTAGCTCGGAGTTCTCGGCAGGTAAAGTGTTTTGACAAGAAATCTCCAATCGGAGATGTGGCGCTCGGTAATCGTACTTGTCCTTTGATCGGCCGCATCTCCGCCGTCTCCACGATCTAACAAAGATCGATGAACCTTGTCTCAGCCTCCGAAAGCTTATATCTATATGTTTGTCAGTAAGGAAGCGCTATGATACCGAAGATCGTCATTGATCTTGAGCGGGACGCGAGCGGAACAAAGGCAACATCAATGCAGTGCACGTTTGCCATTGACGAGGTGCGGGTCAAACATATGAGCAGCAAACCGTGCTAGCCGAAAATGTTCTGCGGGTACGCTGCGAATGCTTGTGGGAATGGCAGAGTTGTGCTAGTACAAATGTTACCTGAATCATTTCACTTCACCCTCGCACACCCGACCTCACCTACATCGTCTGCACTCGCACTCTGCTGAAAGTTCTCGAACCCCGACAGTATCTTGTTACGGATACCTCACGATCAGCATGCAGGTTGCTCTCAACATACTGCTCTTCTTCGCTGGCTTCTCGATCGCGACTTTCATTGCGCTGAGACCAAGGAAGGCTAGGCAAAGTGTCGATGACTTGACTGCCAATCTGCGCTATGTGACCGACGGACTGAATTACAAGGCGCGGAGCTTGAGCCTGGATGGTGCAGTGCCGGACCAGAAGAGAAGAGCG
>AFIY01001126.1:0-26342 GCA_000223825.2 Zymoseptoria passerinii SP63 | reverse complement strand
GGCCTCCACCAATGGGAAACCCCCCACACATCCTCTTCCCGACCGTCCACGGCCTGGGCTTGGTCGAAGCGCTGGACGTGCTGTGCGTGTGGGGGCGCCGCGACGACGATTGTGGAGCAGACGACGTGTAGTAATTTGGAGTGTGCGCATTATCGGTGTTTGGAGGGATGTCGGTTGATTCGGGAGGTGAAGACTTATGGATTGATGAGGTGAATCCGGGAGGGGAGTGGGGTGGAGAAAGTACAAGGTGACATGGTTGGGGCGGGTCTGGAGAATCGGAGAGATTTTGGTGCGGAAATTTGCGGATGAGCGAACATGCCGGGATGGATTGGATCGATTGAGCGAGGATTTGTGAGTGAGAACGACGGGATGGATTTGGCCTTTTTTTTTTTTTTTTTTTTTTGGAATGCACGGGGAATATCGACTTTCCGGAATGGCTTGTACAGGCACTGTATTGGCCAAAGGCCGAAGGACTTTGCACGATTAGTGGGAGTTTCTTCGTCCAGTGGAGATTGTTGCACCGACTGCAAAGCGTATTACGAATGAGTTTGGCACGGTTGGGGATGAAGTCTCCTGGCGGAGGGAAGAGGATGTTGGAGAGACGAGAGAAATTTTCGGGTCGCGTTGCCCCAACCCTCTTTGGTCTCGTTTGCAAGTACAAACGCATGTATCACACTCTGATGGCTCGGAGTGTGCAGTCTCCGCTAGAGAGCGCATAACCTCGACTAAGGAGAGGAGTTGGACGCTCGAACTGTTTCAATCTCCAGCTCGGACCCGGAAAGAATCCAAGCCGTCGGAGTCCAAGCTGGCCTGTTGCAATTGTCGTGGTAGATCTTCGACATAGCCTCGCGTTCGTTCAGCCCTTCCATCTGCTCCATGCTGCAACATCCCTCAGAACCTCTCAATCGTAATCCCAACCCCCCTCTCCCTCGCCGTCTCCACCAAAGCATTCCCCACCGTGACGTCCATCAACCCCAACCCCACACTCTTATAAATCACATTCCCCCTCGTCAACCACTCCCCCAACCCCTCCTGCTCCCGGAAACTACACCCGGCCTCCACCTTCTCCTCCCCCATCTCCCTCAACTTCTCCTCTGCCTCCCTCTTCAACATGAACAACTCCCCCAATTCCACCACTTGATCCGGCGTGAGTCCCGCCTGGATCACCTCCCCCGCTTCTTTCAGACAGCCCGACACGGTGTCGACGATGATGGCGCCGCCTGCGGTTTGGCGCTGCTGGTGGATGTGTTTGTGGGCGTGGTGGGGCGCCACGGCGTCCTTGAGGATGTCCGGGTGGAGTTCCACCATGTGGGGTGTGTAGGATCCGATGAGGGAGATGTATCGGCCTTTTTTGCGGCCGTTGGGGTTGGTGAGGTAGGTGGCGGGGAACAAGGGGGTGGTGGACGGGGTGGTGCAGAAGATGACTTCGCTGGAGCGGACGAATTCTTTCAAGAGGCGGTGGTATTCGGTGTGGGACGGGGTGAGGATTTCTTTCTGGGTTCTGCTGTTGTGCGAGGGTCCGATGGGGTTGATGTAGGTCGGGTCGGAGGGTTGGGGATCGTAGAGCCGTTGGATGCAGCGTCGGGCGGTTTCGAAGTTGCGGGTGATGAGGTTGAGATGGTGGATCTCGGGGCCTCGGAGGAGGAGGGCGAGTCTGGCGTGCCAGTATGCCTGTTTTCCGGCACCGAAGATTGTGACGGTGTGGACCGAGTGTCGTTTTTTGAGGAGCATGGTGGCGGCCAACGCTGTGCGGAAGGCCGTTACTTCTTCTGCGTTGATCAGACCTGAGAGGACTGTTAGACCTTGTCATTCGACTCGCTAGTACGAACAAGCCTTACCAGTCGTGTTGCCCAAGTTGTCCAACAACGTCAAAGACCCTCGGATCGTTGAACGTGAGCCGCCGCCAGTCGCAGGGTTCATTGTGAGCTCTTCCATCTTGTCGACGGTATCGGAGCCTTTGGTCTTGCTGGAAACGTTCGTGGTCGAGCTCGCCATGCTAGAGAGAGTCGAAATCGAATCCGTCCTAGACTGGCCACTAATCGAGCTCCTCGAATTGCCCGATCCAACACTCGCAGTCTCGGCGAAAGCTGGTAGTCCACTCGCATCTGGAGGCACGATATTTACGACTTTGACCCCCTGGCCTGTCAGTCCAGAAGCCGGCATGAAGAGTGTGGTCGACCCATCTTTGCGCTTGAGGTGAGTTCGCTGAGGCTGATAGTCCGAACAGCAGTCGTTGGCATCGTTACTGGTTGAGTACCAGTGCAAGGCATCGGCTAGAGTCTCTTGTAGAGCTTCAATGTCTTCTTTGTTGTACGAGTGAAGAAGCTTGTTGACTTCAAAGTCGCTCAGGACAGTCAGAGGCATGTTGTTGAGAAATGTGCTCGGATTTTGGGTTTGGTTCGAGGTACTCAGCGTTGTGCTTCAGTCACGATATCGCGCTGCAAATATGCGATGCGATGGAATCGGAAAGCGCCTGAGATGCAATCACAAGATCGATTGACGTTGGAGAAGTGAGGTTGAACGAGAGCAAGCACCAAGATACCTCGCCTCAGAGCGGAAGGAGCGAACTTGCTCCACCATCCAGCTGAGTCATCCTTGTGGCATATCCGACGAGATATGTAAGCCAGCAATCGCCATACATTGAGCTCGACCTGAGACATTCCTGATCATGGTTCGAAGAGGTCACGAGTCACCAATTCTTCACATCCTATCTGCGTAACAACTTCCAGACCAAGCCCTTCCGCTCCACAGCATGCGAATTCTCCTCCTCCACACCGTGTCGACTCACGACATTCAAGAACACCTGCTCCAACGAGGACCGCTCAATGCTGTAGTCGCGGATCCCAACCTCTTCCTTTCTCGCCTCAATCGCCTGGAATAGCTTGCCCATACGACTTCCGTCGAGGAGATCGTTCGACTCGGACACGCTCCTCTTGATCGGGACGGCGAATCTGACCTGGCCACCCACAGACCTCTCCGTCCCGGCCACCAGGAACGTCGAACGTACCCACGTCCAAAGATGTTTCATGTCACCATCGACCGAACGCGGAGCATCATTGTGGACGAGCTGGACGTAGACTCGGTCAGCATACTTCGCGTGCAGATCTGAGATCGTGTCAAGGGCCAGCATCTGCCTCGCCATGATTCCTGCTCGGTCACACAGCGCGTCTGCTTCTTCCATACTATGCTAAACATGACATCTCGTTAGCATGAAGGTCCAGTAAAATGCGATGATCTGCAACGAGTTCTTACCGTGGTGATGAGCAGACTCCTACCCGCGGAGATGGCGCGCAGAGTGGCCCACAGCGTACGTTTCGCAGCGGCGTCCATGCCACTAGAAGGTTCATCGAGAAGCAATACGGAAGGATTCGAGATAAGAGCGATACCCTGGGAGAGCTTGCGTTTCGTGCCGCCGGAAAGCTTCTTGACCAGTTTGTTCTTGTGCTCGGTCAGGCCGAGGCGAGTGATGATTTCGTGAATGTTGGAGGATTTCTCTTTGCCGTGGAGGCCGCGAGCCCGGGCGTAGAAGTGGAGGTGCTCGGAGAACGTCATCGAGTCGACCGAGTCGAACTGAGGGCACACGCCGAGGTGGGATTTTGCGGAGACTGGAGCATCCATGAGACTGTCTCCGGCGATATGGACCTCTGAGCGGTGCGATGGGTCTGGACGCAGTTCACCTCGGATTAAGCTGATGCTAGTCGATTTTCCGGCTCCGTTCGGACCGATGAAGGCGAACTTCTCCGATGGTAGGATACCAAAGCTGATGTCGTCGACCGCTTTGTTGCGTCCAAAGGTCTTCGAGAGGTGTTGCACGCGGAGACCGTCGTTCGCAGAAGACAGACGGTGGATCTCCTCGGCCGCCTCGCCGTCGGAGACATCTTTCTCCGTATCTCTGTGATGACTCTTCTTCGCACCGAGACGGATTCCAAATGCTTCGAGACTTCCGCCAGACTCATAGAGAACGAGGAGCAGCACGAGAATGATGGATTGAAGGACAAGGTAGAAGATAGGACCTCCGTAGAGATCGATTGCGCCGCCGTAAGATGCCAGTGCGGAACCGTCGCAGGAGATCGAGTAAATATTCATGGTGACCAGGAGCGCGCGGAGCAGACTGACGGCCGGGCAGATCAGGGCGATGGTGTAGTAGATGATGTCCAAGTTCCGCATGATGACGGAGTTGTCGGACATGTCGACTATCAAGAAGCAGCTATCGAAAGCATCGTGGTCAGTAAGAAATCCCTACTCGGCCGAAGATGAACTTACCCAACAAAGTACAGCATCGCGATGACAACTTGTACAATGACTGTCATTGCGACGCCTGCAAGTTGCGACGGAGCGAACAGCGAAATGAGATATGCGTAAGAAGTTGCGGCCAGCCCATACAGCAAGAAAACCCTGCGATAAGGTCAGTGTCGTTCCTCCCTCCCTAAACCGTGTAAACGTCTTTCACCTACACGAATATGTATCCCAGACCGTAGTAAGCGTACCCATTGGTCAACCAGATGACGGTCACCAACACCGCGATCAGCAACAGGAAACAGAAGTCGAACAAGGCGTATGCAACCCAAAGCGGACCGCTCGTGATGCCGTTGCTGTATTGCATGGCTCGAACCTTTTGCAGTCGCTCTCTGGTGGGATACAGCGCGAAGAGGCCAGGGAATAGACAGAATCCGATCGTTGTGAAAACGGCGACCAAAGATTGATAGAAATCTCGTGGCGTGTATCGTCCGCCAAAGGATTGATACGATACTGCCACGGACGTGTTACTCAGTACCATTTCCAAAGCGCCCAAGGACGTGACACTCGTGTAGAAACCGTAGCTAGCCAGGATGGCGAGTATTGGAGGCTCGTTTTCGGGGATGAAGAATCCACCTTGCTGTGAGTTGTATGAACCGGGCTGGGGTATTGTCTCCGCGTTGAAGGCGTCCAAAGTTGTGGCAGTAGTGGTCGCGTTCCATTGTGTTGAATAACCACCGGTAGTCTCACAATAAGAGTACGGCTCATCGAAAGTTGACTGGTGGCAGAACCCCACGGCCGGTAAGAGTCTCTCCAGTACATCGACCATATCCGGAGGCCCAACGGTCATGCCATAGACGACGCTCGAAGGCCCAAGTGTGCTCGGGAAGTAGTCGAAAGATGCTGCATTTGGGTCCCGGCACCCAAGACCACTCGAATCGACGTTGCGGAGGAAGCGTGGAACTAACTCAGCAATGACCAGTGGGACGAAGAGAGCTGCAAGGTAAGGCATGAAATTATGCTTTAGTATTGTGACCCGCTTGAGGAACAGGGCGCTCGTCTGCTTCAGGGGCCCAGATGATTTACCAGTATGTAGGGCCATTGGCTGAGCAGGGTCAGCAGAAGCATCTCTGTGCTTGCCGCTCGCATCAGGTCCATCATTGGTCTCTGACTTCATCTCATCAGCGAGCCGCAGGAAGATCTTCTCGATGCTAGGGCCTTCGATCTTGTAGCCTGAGATGCCCTGCTCGTCAAGCCTTTGTAAGACAGGCGCAAGCGTCTTGCTGTCCACGACTTCGAGTGTCGTGTTCTCTCCATCTTGGGTCTGACTAATGTTAGTGCCCGAAGTGTTAATGCCAGGGATCGCTCCAAGTTGGCCGGGTAGACTGATGCGGCAGCCGCCCCCGAGCGAGTTCTTCAACTCGAACACGGAGCCCTCTGCTCGAAGCTTGCCTTTCGACAGGAGAGCGATATGATCAGCCAAGACCTCGCACTCGTCGAGAAAATGTGTCGTCAATATCAGCGTGCGGTGCCCTCTCTCACGGAGCAAGATCTCCCAGATTTTGCGGCGTGCCAGTGGGTCGATTCCAGAGCTTGCTTCATCGATACAGCACACCTTGCTCCCACCTGCCAGCATCATGGCGAGCTGCAACTTGTGTTGCTGACCACCCGACAGCGTTCCGGACTTTGCGTGAACTTTGTGCACCAGATCGCAGCCGTTGATGAGTCGTGCAACTTCAGCTTGAACCTGCGACCATGGTATTGATGGGTTCTTCAGACGTTGAAAGAAGCTGACGTGTTCCGAGACAGTCATGTCAGCCCACATAACGTTCTTCTGAGGACACAGCCCAATGCCACCACTGCCATCGATATCGATGCGTCCGTCTGTGATGCTTTCAAGACCGGCGATGCAGTTTAGAGAAGTCGACTTGCCACTGCCGTTAGCACCGAGCAATATTGTGATGGAGCCTGCGTAGAAGTCGAGGGAAAGTTCATCGACCGCAAGAGTCCTGTCTCGTTTCTTCGCGGCAACATTGTAGCGTTTCG
Organism: Zymoseptoria passerinii SP63; assembly: GCA_000223825.2. NCBI lineage: Eukaryota > Fungi > Ascomycota > Dothideomycetes > Mycosphaerellales > Mycosphaerellaceae > Zymoseptoria > Zymoseptoria passerinii. Next base: position 20,060 of record AFIY01001126.1, on the reverse strand, counting down.
AGAACTTGCTTAATCTATGTCACCATCGTCAGCAAGAGTATGCATCGCTAGTTCGAGACAGTTCTCACCTCAAAGCATTGCCTTCCATCTCAGAAGTCGATCGTAAGTGTCTCCCATGAAAGGAGCTTCCCCAGAGAAACCGCTCGATGACCATTGCCAGGACTGGATACAGCACGATTTGAAATGCGAAGAAGCCAAGGAAGATAGCAGGAGTGAGAGACCACACTCTGATCTCAAGAACACTGACCAACAATCCTGGAAGTTCCTGATGAGGGCGAAGGGGCAGCGAGAATATTTCGGATACGGCACCCGTGACGAGAAAATAAACGAAGCTACTAGGAGGGAACAGCAGACCAGTAGCGATGACCTGTGGGGACTTTCAGTAAAACTTGGCGGGCGGTGTGAAGGGTTGAAGGGTTGACAAAACGTACGGCCGCGTCGTTGGTCGAGTTTTGGCCACTCTGCGTGAACTGTGCCACTATAGCGAACACCATGGCGGCAACCGCAGCGATGAGAGCAGCAAGCTGCTGTCGTTGAAAAAGCGAACTGGCAAGGATTGACATACTGTTTTACTAGTCAGCAAGGGAACTCATATGCTCTGAAGAGAAATATTACCCGATCATAGCAAGGCCGGCCATGATGTAAAGTAGCACGAACCACCCTGCGTTGCTGTGTGGGTAGATGAGAGTTCCAACGACGGCGCCGCATACGATGTACGCGGGCATGTAAATGATCGTGAACGCCAGATGTGTAGCAATCGTCCGAGCAGCCAACTTTTCCCATCTTGATGTATTGGGCATCTGAGCATCGATCAATTGAAGCATTCCTTCTTCCCTCTGGCGAACGACATGCCCGGTCAGGTGGTACGCGATCCCGACCAATGCAATGAACAAGGCAAACGCGATCGCTTGTGTTACCAGAAGACCGAAAAACTTGCTGTCCTGGAAGTCCGCCTCAGCCTGGGATTGTCGTGTATATGGATATTGCAAGATGGTCTCCGGTAGCCGGGTGCCGTTATTACGAGCAGAGATCAGCGATTCGACCGCGAATTGTAACGGTAGCGTGTAGATTTGGGTCGGGTTCGTGTTCGTTCGAACGTCCGCGCCTCGAATGGAAGAGTCCTGCCAGATAGTATAGTTCCATATCGACCCAGGGTTTGAATTGGGAGACGACCAAAATTCAATCGCTCCATAGCAATCGGTAACTCCTCGGGAAGAAGATGGACAGAGCTCTTGAACTTGTGCCGTGGTATTGACCAAGTGTACGTCGCGATTACCATTGCGCGCCGTTGTTGCAAGCTCGTCGATGACAGAGAGAACGTCCTCGCCACCAAGGCCGTGGTTCACCAGGACAAAGGTTCTCCTGGATCCTCCGACAATGCTGAACGCTTCGGGCAAGGATCGTATGGGAGTGGGTGTAACGACGCCGTTACCTATACCGCACTGTTTAGTATGGACATGAGTATTGGACGATGTCCGAGCAACGAACCGCCATCGTTCTTGATCCAGGTCTTGACGGAAGCAAGAATCACCGTCAGGATTATAGGAAATGCAACTGCTCGAATGAATGTACTGAGCCAACGCCTACGAGCGAGGAGCAAAAGATCCTTCTTGGTCAAAGTCCAGACTTGACCCAGGAATTGAGCGATCATGTTGTCCGGTGTTGCGTGTGGAATGTCCTGCGCTGGTGGAGCGATGGCAAAGACAAGCTTGCCATTGGAAGATGAGTCCAATGGATATGTATCTCCTGGAATTTGGGAGCCTGATGTTGTCCAGAACTTAATCCGGAAGGAATCAGGTGCAGTTTCCTTCATTATTAGGGTAAAGCGTTGTGATTCGTGGTGTCACCGACGGTTCAACTCGGGGCAATCCTTCGACCCTTTTCGGCAGGCATCCAATATGAGCTATAATTCATCATTCTGCAGAACAAAGTTTATTAGGATCGGAGCCGCAGGTCTTCGATTCCTTGAGCGAAGGATTCGAGAGTCGGGGCTGTGTTGCCGTTTCTCTTTGGTTGAACAACATCATGACGAGGCTTTGCGGGATGAGTGCAGTGGATTCTGCATGGCGGATTCTCAGCATGCCCGATAAGCATTGGAATCGTCCACCGCGTGGCTATGCTGTGTGCCATCGGGATTCAGAGGATGTGTTCAAAGTGCTGCTCGAACACGGATCGAATGGATCTGCGCTGGCCGAGGACGGCCAAGTCGTTGAGAGGTGTCATTTGTAGCAATACACGGCTGAATTTGGCCGACGCTGCTGAAACGCAGATAATCGTCTGTTTGGTGGTATGCCGGCCAATTCGTACCGATGGTATCCGAAAGTCGAATCATAGAGACTTGGACGATTCGAGGCATGTGGGTGTATACATGTCGCTGGCTAGAGCTGGCAACGAATCAAAGACGTGTGTTTGTGCCAGGAGCGTAGCGTAAGGTATTTTCATCGACTATGTACGATGCAGTACAGAGATTGGAAAATGACTGTCGTAATGAGAGAGGATGTGAGATTTGGAAGTGCTTTTCAGTCTGTGAGAGTGCCAAAGCCACAAGGTGTTGCCCGGCGCAAGTCTGGGCTCTGCGCTTGCCCTCGATCACATGGTCAACCTAGAACTACCGAGAGCTCGGTGACCAGCCACATCCTCTACCTCACCTAAACTCTTCGACCTTCAACAAACCCGAATCACAGTGTCACGTCACCTCTGCTCAGGAACCTACCACCGGCATACTATCACGAGACCATCTGCTCAGCCCGCGATCGCGCCCATCACCACTTCGATCGGAAACGCCCAGCCGCGCCGACTGTCCTCGCTCCCGCTCTTGCGACGTCTCTATCAATCCCCGCACACGGTATCAACCGTCTTCCAGATCCTACAGCCGAAGATGTCCTCCAGAAAGAAGATCCTGTTGAAGGTATGGCCGGGCTGCCTGTATGACTGAGATTAGTGCTCACCAATGCAGGTCATTATCCTCGGCGATAGCGGAGTCGGCAAGACCAGTTTGATGAATCAATATGTATGCTCTCTCGAACTACATCTCATACTTTTGGCTGATCTAACACCACTCTCTACAGGTCAACAAGAAGTTCAGCGCATCCTACAAAGCCACGATCGGCGCCGATTTCCTCACCAAAGAAGTCCTCGTGGACGACCGACTCGTCACCATGCAACTATGGGATACTGCAGGACAGGAGCGTTTTCAGTCGCTGGGCGTGGCTTTTTACAGAGGCGCAGACTGCTGCGTGCTGGTATACGATGTGAATAACTCCAAGTCCTTCGACACTCTGGACTCATGGCGGGATGAGTTCCTGATCCAGGCTAGTCCCATGGACCCCGAGAGCTTCCCGTTTGTGGTCCTGGGTAACAAGGTTGATGTCGAGGAGAGCAAGAGGATGATTAGCTCGAAGCGCGCGATGGCGTTCTGCCAGGCAAAGGGAGGCATTCCATACTTTGAGACCAGCGCGAAGGAGGCGGTCAACGTGGAGCAAGCGTTTGAAGGTGAGTCCACACAGCGTTCCTACGTTCTCGCGGGAAACTTTGCAAGATGGGCTCCGCACATAACGGCATGCTTGCTAACAGTTCTCGCAGTTATTGCACGCAACGCTCTGGCCCAAGAAGAATCTCAGGATTTTGACCCCGACTTCCCACCGACAATCCCTATCAACATCGGGGAGAATGAGCAGGGCTGCTCGTGCTAGTTCTCAGGATGGACGTCTTATTGGCTATCAGAGTGTGGCACTCTACCTCTATGCATGGGTTGGCGTTCGGAGCGTTCGCACTGAGGTTGGGCTAATGAAGGTAAATCGCCAGATTACAATTGATGGTCAAACTGTACAGCGATCTTTCAAGAGCTTGAGGTGCTCCAGTAGTAGACTGTACGGAGTGTCGTTGGCGTGTTGCCGTAGTTGTGTCTTGAAGTTGTCATTAACTAAGCGAAGGTTCCTCCACATCCTGCCGAAGCAATTGTCTCGTCGCCTTCGTGCGTGATGCGAGTTCGAGCAATGCCCTGTGCCTTAATAAGTATGGTACATTGAGCATTCAGCATTCGACCCAAGATCCGCTGTCTGCACCCGTGATGCGGTGAGCTCGATCGTCGAGCGTGGTCCGTGCGCCCTCGATCGAAAGTCACCTTGACTTCCTCGATTTGGCAACCAACAAGCACACACATCTCGACATTCAAAACGAAAGACTTTGCCACTACCACTCAATCAAACATGGCGCTTCCAGGACAGATTCTCGGACCAATAAGCGCCAACAGTCTCGGATCAGGGACACACATCCAAGGCACAGATCTCTGCGCAAGCATTTCCGGCCCCGTCCTCTCACAACCTTCAACAACGAAAACCTCAAAAACCTCAAAGTTACCCACCGTTTCCATCGCCCGCACAACAGGAACTCTCCTACCCGAAGTTGGGACCGTCGTCTTAGGCAAAATCACACGCACAGGACCGCGACAAGCCAATGTCACGATTCTCGCTCTCGGCTCCGCAGGCGAACACGTCTGTGGCGACGCATTTCCCGCTCTCATCCGACAACAGGACATTCGCGCGACGGAGATCGACAAGGTGAAGGTTGCGGAGAGCTTTAGGGTTGGAGATGTGGTGCGAGCGGCGGTCATCAGTCTGGGGGACGAGAGGAGCTATTATTTGACGACGGCGAAGAATGAGTTGGGCGTTGTGATGGCGCAGAGTGAGTGGGGGAATCAGATGTATCCGATCTCGTGGAAGGAGTTTCAGGATCCGGAGACGGGGTTGAGGGAGTTGAGGAAGGTGGCGAAGCCGGTTTGAGAGTGTAAGACGGTGTTTGCCATTCGGAGATCTGCTGAGTTGGCCGAGACAACGTTGTGACGACACCTGTGAAAGTTATGCCATGAGCACCAGCGCTGTGTTGAGGCCACACGAGTCAGATGATGAGGGACGCAAGAGCCTGTGGAGGGCTAGCAGGTGGCTCGGGTCGGTTAATGGATCGTACGCATGCCAAAAGATGGCATTCCCAGTGGGGCTGCTCGCCGAGTACTCGATCCAATGTGCTCCTGCGAAGCCGTTCCTGGCGGCGAGTCATCGATGAAGGGAAGGGTCACAGTGCATAGGTCCAAAGCAGGACAAACGACAGTCGTTACCATCGATATTCATGCCTCAGGCAACAATATGAACAGACGGACTTGTCGGACTTAGAAAGTTGCCATCTCAATTCTTAAAATCTTCAAACCACTTCCTTCTCCCACACGTCCATATTCACAAAAATGTCGTCACTCCGCAATGCCGTGCAACGGCGAAATCATCGCGAACGCGCACAACCCGCTGAACGCCAAAAATGGGGCCTCCTCGAAAAGCGCAAAGACTACAAGCTCCGCGCCGCCGACCACAAAGCGAAAACCAAAAAGATCAACGCGTTAAAAGCGAAAGCTTCCGAACGAAACGAGGATGAGTTCTACTTTGGAATGATGAGCTCGACGAGTAAAGGCGGGATCAAAGTCGCGAAGCGTGGCGAGGCAAATTCAGGCGGTGGAGGAAAAGTGCTGTCGCAGGATGTGGTGCGGTTGATGAAGACGCAGGATCAGGGGTATCTGCAGACTATGTTGCAGAGGACGAGGAAGGAGAGGAGTCGGTTGGAGGAGGATGTTTTGCTGGGAGAGACTGGAGTCAGGGCCGAGCCGGACGGTGGGGCGAGAAAAGTGGTGTTCGATGATGAGGGACTACCGGTTTTGGAGGGTGATGTTGATTTGAGCGATTTGGACGAGGACATGGACTTGGAGGACTTCAACATGGAGTCGGGATTCCTCGATCAAGAGGACGAAGAGGGAAGTGCTGAGGAAGAGTCTGACGATGAGAATTTGACGCCGGAAGAACGGCTGGCGAAGAGTCGGAAGAAGCACACCTTAGGAGTGAAGCGTAAAAAGCTGGACGCCTTGAAAGAGCAAGAGGACAAGCTGAGTGCGGCATTGGAAGGTCTGGAGCATCAACGGGCGCAGATGGCTGGCACAATCGGTGGCGTGAACAAAAGCGGCGTGAAGTTCAAGGCGAGGTTACGAAAGCGATGATCCTATGAAGAAGACTGAGGTTCTTTTCTGGCGCTCAAGATACCCAATGCTATCCACTACATTACATCTTCGCCGGCATTCGCACGGCGCCATCCAATCTGACGCACTCTCCGTTCAGGTAGGGATTCTCGATGCACTGCCTGACCATCATGGCGAATTCCTTCGCATTTCCCAGTCGTTTCGGATATTCAGTCGAGGCTACGAGCGCTTGCAGCACCTTGGGTGACAGCTGGTCGCTCATCGCCGTCTTGAACAGACTTGGCGCGAGTGACATGGCGCGAATTCCGTTGGGTGCCAGATCTCGTGCGAGGACCAAGGTCATGCTGCGGATCGCGCCCTTTGTCGCGGCGTAGCTGAGCTGTCCAACTTGGCCTTCGAAGGCAGACGACGAGGACACCATGACGATAACGCCTCGTTCATTATCCTCGCCGACGGGCTCGTTGCGGGCCATGTGAGGCAGAATCAGGCGGAGGGTGTTCAGCACGCCCCTCAAGTTGATGTCGATAACCCAGTCAAGCGCCTCCATTTTGATCGGGTTCAGGTTCCTGTCCAGGAGCTTTCCAGGTCGTCCCACGCCAGCAGCTGGAATTACGCCGCCGATGGGTTTCGATGTCTGCTTGGTCCAGTCGACCACGGACTTGATGGCGGCCTCTAGACTATCCGTTTCGGTGACATCGACTTCGAAGAATTTGAAGCGATCACCACCGATGTTCTTGACGACCTTCTCGCCGTTTTCTGGATTCATGTCCAGGATGGCAATGAAACCGCCATGTGAGTGGAGGTCTTCGGCTGTCGCGAGGCCGAGGCCGGATGCGCCGCCGGTGATGACGAAGGTTCGGTCTTTGACGTGCATGTTGTCGGTATTATTCCGTTTTTGTGATTGGAGGCTTGACCTTGTTGATGTTCGAAGAGAAAGGAAGAGATGTAGATAGGAAGCAGGTAGATCGGCCCCAGGCCGAGGTATCTCGACAGGCTTATATGGCTGTCTGAGTATGAGTGTTTCTCGGCGCAGATTGAACTTGCAATCATACAACAATGGTCGATTCTGCTGCTTTGTACCTCGCATGTGACGATCGTGTATCCGATGGTTATTGCCAGCTCGATCCACCCCGCCGCCAGCGTGAGCATGGGACGTGAGTGAACGTGATTTAAGCTTTCGCATGTGAATTCCGCCAGAACTAATTCTAGTTCTGCGGCCCGCTTCGTGCATGAAGGCTGAAGCTGCCCTTGAACATCACGGCTCTATAACCATCTCCCGAGTCCAGATTTCAACAAACAATACCCGCAAACCCACTCGCAACACCACAGCTACATCGCCTCGACTGGCCGCACATCAATAGTCACCGCCATGGCCACGAACGGCCACCCCGCGACACCACCACCCTCCGACCCATCAGCAAACTCCGAGCCGAAAGCGCGACCAGAACCCGAAGTACCACTAACATCCACCCAGGACGACGGGCAGTCTAAGCGACCACGCGATGCGCGCCTGATACACGTTGTGCTGTCTTCGCTCGGGATTCACAGCTATCAAGAGCGCGTACCTTTACAACTCCTCGACTTTGCATACCGGTATACCAGCGGCGTCCTCTCCGACAGCCTACGACTCAGCGCAGAAGGCTACGCCAGCCAGGCCGATCGAGGAAACAAGCGCAATGCGGTCGGCGACGACAGTAATGCTATTTCAGTGACTGCGCTGCGTCAGGCAATCGCGAGTCGGCAGGGCTACACATTTCAAGGACCACTGCCGAAGGAGTTCATGATGGAGCAGGCGGCGGAGAGAAACCGCGTGGCATTGCCAAGAGTGGAGAGGAGTTACGGCGTACAATTACCGCCGGAGAAGTACTGCTTGACGGGTGTTGGTTGGGGCCTGCGAGACGAATGGGAGAGTGAGGAGGACGTGCCGACTGCGGACGCGCCACGGCAGCTGGAGGCTGGGAATGGCGACGAACGAATGGGTGGGGTGGACGATGGGGAGAATGAGGATGAAGACGAGGAGGGCGCGGGACGAATGGAGGATGTCTTTGGGACGGATACGGCTGGCGACACCACCATGGCGCAGGATTGAGAGGATTGAGATGCAGAAAGCGTTCTTGATTGGATGAACTCGGCGCAGAGAGACAGAGAGGCGCAGACTGAGGCACTATGCCGCTTCCGAATACCCAAGAAGAGTCTGGAGAAGATGCGCAAGGCTATCCGCGGAGATGAAGGAGCCTTGGGCCGACGGCACTCGACTGCCCCGTGCGCCCCTCTCGTTGCTACCAGGGCATGAGCTTCAACTTGGCCTTTCGAAGATTTCAGCTGCGACCTCGGAAGTCGCAAGTGCAGGTCTAATCATTCGATCGAACTACAGTCACGGCGACCAACGGTGTTTGAACACTCAGCGTTCGCCTCATGCATTATTGCTACTGCTACTACAGCTGCAGCACTGCAGACATCCGGCCTACCTCTCTATGCTCGCATCTAGCTGCGGCACTTCTGAGAGGGAGGAACAGCGCAGCTGCGCTTTGGACAGGCTCTAGAAGCATCGAACCTGGCCACGATAGAGTATTATCGCCCTTTATGCCGTTCGTGGAAATAGAAATGCAGTAGGCACTCGTTCCAATTCGATCGAGCTTTACTCTCAACACTGAAATGCCACGCCCTCCTTCTTGACCATATTCTTCCCACCACCAGCGAACCCAGTTCCCTCACAGCTCAGCTCGACCAGACCGCGCTCCACTCTGCTCTCTTTCCTCTCTCCACCCTCGCTGTTCTCCTTTTTGCGTTTCGTCTTCCGTCCCGCTGTGACATCTTCCTGGCAGACGTAGCATCGTACAGTATCGTCGTGTTCCTTGTCATGAGCCGACTTCTCGGGCGACTTCTGGAAACGCTCACTGCACGGTTTGCATAGTACGTGTCCGCACGGCTTCGCTAGAACAGCTTTGGTAGAATTCGAAAGCGCCTTGTTGCAAGCGGGACAGCTGCGTGCTGTTGACGCAGTGTCTCCAGTCTTCTCTTCTGTGAAATGTACCTGGACCAGGCTCTTGAGCGTGAAGTTGTGTGGCTTATCTAGCGCGGCTGCGGGACAAGTCGGATGTTGCTTGATGCTTTTGAGGTCGCTCTTCTTGTTATCCGGTGTCTCGCCAGGTACCCAGAATGAGGGCAGTTCAGATTTGGCGTTGCGCTCGTCATGCATCCTGCGCTTGATTTTGTCTCGCTCGTCTGTGGCCAGGCGCAATAGCTCATCCTCGTCCAGCTCGAATTTCCGCTTGCTTCCGGTGTTGGCATCATTACTCGCCGCATCACCCGCTCGCTCAATTATGATCTTCCCGTTCTGTCGTCCAACGATCTTGTCGCTTGTGTTCCCACCCGATCGCACACTCAGACCCGCCTGCACCTTCTCAAATTCGTCCACGGCCCGTGCCTGAGCTTCTGCGTTCTGTAGATCGTCTTCTTCTGCATCCTCTCCTTTTCGTCGCTCAGCTTCCTTCTTGAGCCGTTTGAGCTCTTTGTTTTGTGCCAAGAGGTTGCTGACTGCGCATTCGCGACAAAACAGATGGCCGTAGGATGGACATGAGACCGGATCGCGTGTTGGCAGGAGACATAGTTGGCAGCTTCCGAAGGGCAAGAAGCTATCGCGCGTCAATCTACTCGATCGTGATCCCCAGGTGCCTTTTAGTTCGTTCCGCTCGTGGGAGGTGAAGAATGCGAGTGAGGTGTTTCTTTTGCCTGCGATGTCAGTATGTGGTGTTTGCTGTGGTGAATCGGACTGGAACTCACTATGTGACATGATGGTCGATGGTGCATTTATTTGAACGATCGTATTCGTGACTGCAGGTGGAGAGACAATTTAAATCTGGAGATGCGAAGCGATGCGGGGGCCGACCGGAGAGCGGAGCTGACGCCGGGCCATGTGGGCACAACGTCTCTCTGACGATCTGACCAAGTTCTTCGTCTTGACATCACGCTGGGAGATGCTTGTCTGCTCATGAACTATTTTCCTCACTGCTCAAGCCATTCAGCGGCCACAGGCAAGCTTCGAAACATGTAATATCGGCGGCAGATCCTTGCTGGTCCACAATGTCCGCGGGCACACAATCACCCCGAGGTCCCCTGGAGAAACTCCGTCGACCGAAGAAGGACTTCAACGTATCGAGCAACTCCCTGGCTAGTAGCTCTGGCGATGGCGACGATTCGGCAAGCAAGGACAAACACTCCACTTCAGACGTCACGGAGAACCCAGGTCTTCGCGCCTCGGTCGGAACTGCCATCGAGAAGGTCAAAGACCGTACCCGCCGGAAGTCAGTTGGCCAAACCGATCGGAGGGGTAGCGATGATTCCAAACGACTTTCGACTTTTATCAAGCGGCGGGTTCGAAGAGGCTCGAATGTGCAAGATGGGAGCCGCCGCCCGAGTGTCAACTCAAGACTGGAAGGCAACGACCTCGACTTTGACGGTAACTTGTCCGAATCGTCTCTACTGGCTGGGAGTGGCCGAAGCAGTCTGCTGACGGATGATGAGCGGTCCGATCAAGATGGGTGAGTTGTGCTTCTCCTACTCGTGGCCGCTGTGTTTTTGTGGCGTTCCCGCATTCTCCTTAATTCTTTGCTTTGGTATACGCCGCTCGCTGCTCGATGCTTTATATATGCTCGGGCAACCTACGACCACGGCTTGCGGCGTTATGGAACCTTTGTCGCCAGGTTCAACGTTGTAAAGCCTCCGCAGAATTGCTAGTCTCGCGGAGTCCGGGCCGATCCCTGGAACGCTTGTGCGCGTTGCCCTTTTGACGATCGCTGCCTCCCCTCTGCTCACCGCGGCGGTGATTGAATCGACGCCTGAGATCTCATTTGCGATGCACAATTTCCTACGGCTGTTCCTAATGCCCTCTGATTGACGCTTCTCCGATTCCTAGTAAATCGATCAGACCCACGCTCTCAGCACACCCATCGCACACGGGGTACCTTACACTCTCTTCGCCAGAGATCAACGCTCATACCAGTCTCGTTTCTGAAGACTGCTCTTCCAAGCCAGCGTCGGTTCTCAACTTGTCGAACGTTCCTCAAATCGTGGAGCCCCGGAATCCTCTCCCATCTCCTGTCAAATCTGGTCGCAATCCGTCTCCGCTAAGGGGAGCCTTAACGCTTCCTCGCAAGAAGTCGGAAGGAGGAGAAGAGTCGGGCAGATCATCCGGAGGTGGTGGCGGAGGGTTGGGAGGATTGTTCAAGGCCTCCAGCAGGAGAAGCAGTCTGAGCACTGAATCCGTTCCAGCTGTAGGCGAGGATCCATCGGTACAGCCAAAGGACACCGCCTCGAGCTCGGTACGATCTCGTCCGGAGACTCCTCGTTCACGCCTGTCGAAACCGTTCTCGATCATCACACCGCCCAACCTTGTTGGTACACCTACGACATTCATTACTCCTCCCACGCCCACAGATTCAAAAGCAGACTCCAAGACTTTCGTAACAGGCTCCGTCGCATCTCCATCGAGGAGTCTCAACTCTGTAGAAAGCATTCGACACAGACGAGCGCAGTCTGCAACTCTACCGAGCAAGCTATCCGCGTCTCTCAACTCGCCCTTGACGCCGACCGTTGAAGAAGCGAAGACACCCGGGGGAACATTGACACAGCCGAATGGTGCTACTGGTTTCTTCTCCTCCGTGTTCTCCGTGGCGCATAAAGCGGGTACACAATTTAGCAACAGCATCGTACCGACGCAGAAGAGCAAGACAAATAGCATCTCACAATCCGAGGCAGCAGGCGGTGAAGAAGTGAGATCGAGACCAGACCGTAAATCGGACAGTGCTGCGGTGCCAGGCGAAAGCCAACCACTCGCGATCGAGACACTTGGGAAAGGCAACCTGAGCCTTACGGATCTTGGAGTCTCTGGAGGTCACGAGCGCAATAGGATGCCAACAACCACGGAGCTACAGCAGCATGACGCTCAAATTCAGAATGAGAGAAAAGTCGAGGAGCAGGCAGCGGCTCGAGCTGTCTCGTCTGCGTACGAACAGCCGCCCACTCCATCGGGAAGTCAGACAACCACCCGCCCGATGTCTGCAGCCTCGGCGGATCCGCTTGGATCGCTTGGTGAGCTCACACCGCCTCCTAGAGCGATGCTCGATGGAGACAAAGACGGCGTGAAGAGGTCGAACAGCGTACGAAGCAAGATCAGTGGGAAACGGAGGAAGCACAGAGCGAGTTCGGCGACGCAGGGAACATCTAACTCCATCGCAGCGGCACTCAAAGACAGTACCATGGGCATCGCCAATGTGGCTGTGAACGGTCCCGGCCATCGCTTGACTGGTTTCGCGGTTGCGAGTAATAAAAGGAACAAGGATTTCCACCAATTGTTTCGTAGTGTCCCTGAAGACGACTTCTTGATCGAGGATTACAGCGCTGCCTTGCAACGAGATATTCTCCTACATGGCAGACTGTACGTATCGGAAGGCCATGTTTGTTTCTCCAGCAACATCCTTGGCTGGGTCACGAATCTGGTCATCAGCTTTGACGAGATGGTCGCGGTGGAGAAGAAAAGCACCGCGATGATCTTCCCGAACGCGATAGTTCTATCGACTCTCAATGCTCGCAACACCTTTGCCAGCTTTGTAGCACGCGACTCCACCTACGAGCTCCTCATCGGCATTTGGAAGATCAATCATCCAAATCTGAAGAGTTCTCTGAACGGAGTCATGCTCGATCAGGGAGGCACTGGGGATAAGACTGAGGTCGCAGATCCCGATCATTCTGACGGGGAGACCGAAGAAGAAGGCAGCGAAGATGACGTCTATGATGAAGACGACGACGACCACGATGCTCTAAGCTTCAGCGATGATGGTATGGAAACCAGTACCATCGTCAGCGACGTCGGCGACTTGACACTCAGCCGAAAGCCATCGGCTACCCCTGTAGGAGCTGTCGCCGCGCCTGGTGGCATCGCTCCCAAAGCTACTCCCAAGGTGACCGAAGCTGCAGAGAGTGCTGCCACGACACCGACCACGAAGAGCGACTTTCCCGGTCCCGCAACGCACGCGCCCACGCAGTGCACAGAATCTGCCGAGCATTACGACAGACCTCTGACTGACACCATCATTCCTGCATTCCTGCTCCACTCGGCAAGGTCTACTCGTTGATGTTTGGGCCCGCTTCCGGAGCATTCATGCGAAAGTGGCTCGTCGACGATCAGCAGTCCCGCGAGCTGAACTATGTCGACGACAAGACAGGACTTGACAACGACCATACTACCTTTACCTTCGATTACATCAAGCCTTTGAGCAATCCCATCGGACCTCGTCAGACGAAGTGCATCACTACAAACACTGTGAAGGCTTTTGATCTTGATAAAGCCGTTTCGATAGACTGCAGCACGCAAACACCGGATGTGCCCAGCGGTAATGTGTTTACAACCAAGACTCGGTATTGCTTGATGTGGGGTCCCAGTAACTCGACCCGAATCATTGCCAGCTGCACGATTGAATGGACAGGCAAGAGCTGGATCAAAGGTGGGTTGCCTTTCCATCCCTAAAATCACCAGCATCACACTGACACGTCGTTTTAGGAGCCATCGAGAAGGGTGCGAATGACGGCCAGATCGAGTACGTCAAGCAGATTATTGCAGCACTCAAAGCTGCTGTTACAACCACGAAGCCCGCAGCGAAGGGTCCGGTCAAGAAGGGCAAACGAAGGGGCAAAAAGGAGGCTTCGGACCCAGGAGAGGTCGTGGCTCATCGCGAGGGCGGCAGATCTGTGGAACAGCAGTCTCCTAACTGGGGCCTGTTCGAACCTGTTCGCCAGGTCCTCGACCCGATATCATCGCTTCTGGGACCTCTCCTCACCTCGCAAGTCATCATCGTTGTTATGGGAGTACTTCTGGCATATACCTGGCTCTGGTCTCCTCGACGCGATGCGAGCGTTGGAAAATACGGCTACAGCACACCGGAACGCTTCGCCGCGTATGAGGAGATCTGGCGTCGAGAAGAGAGTGCACTCTGGGACTGGTTGGAAGATCGAGTTGGAGTGAACGATATGTACGCGCCTGCTCCGGAACGAGAGGAGAGGCAAAAAGTCTTGAACGCGAGGAGTATGGGCAAGAAATTGGAGGACGAGATGATGACGGATAGGCAGGTCGATGAGGCAATCCGGACGACGGGGGAGAAGCTTGCGGCGTTGAAAGCCGCTGTTGAGAAGAGGAAGAATAAAGAGCGCAAGGCGTCGTAAGAAGAACAACAGCGAACAATCCGTCCCCTTTTGGGTTCATTTAGGGTGGAGGGCGTGGGGTGGCATGTGAACGATGTCCGCGATGTTAGCGTTGCTATCCTTTGCATCTTCTGTTGCTCACAGCGCGACATGTGAGGCAATACAAGCATTCAACCTTGTCGACCGGGAAGTAAATCAGCTCGCGCCTGCCTCGTGTTGCTCGGTCGTACCTACCAACTGTGACGTAGCTTGAGACGTCCTCTGTTTATTATACTTTTAGAGGCTCTGCAGCCCGCGTCTTCCACGAACCTTACTTGTACATACTTGACTTGTATGCATCCTGGTACACTGCAGCCGGTAACAACATACAGAATTCAACACCTCACCATCGCCTGGATTCAAGCTCGATTCGCCACCGCTACGAGTACCGTTGGACAAGCCACCGCTAGCTGCCCTATACCTTAGCTACCCGGTTCCTTGCTATCTTGTACTCCTCCGACATCAACTGCGTTTGTGAATCAGTCACGTCAAGCACTATCCGCAATGTCAGGCCCAGCCGTCGTCTGCATTAAGAGGAAGAGAGGAGACCAGGCGCCGGATGCTTTGTTGCTGGAGAGACCAGGCAAGAGACGACTGAACGATGGAGCGGGCATTCAGTATGTGCGCCAGAAGGACACAACCAAAGAGCTTGGGAATGATGAGATACTGCAGCAGCGGGATGGTCAGACGGGACAGGATGTTGGAATGTCAACTCAAGGGGATGTGGAGGCTGGAACAAACGCGTGTGCAGGTACCGCCAGCGACCATGCAAGAGCTGTAAAGGCGCGACGCACTTTCCATTTGACGCAGCATCGCACGGCAGAGAGCGGTGCGAAGAAGAGGAAGGCTCGGGAGGATGGAGTGGCGACCTTCATGGAGAGAGACAGCAAGAGGAGTACACAGACTACTCAGCATGTGGGCGACCGACCTGGCAATGTGGAAGAGACGACAGTTGCTCTTGAGGCACCACTGAAGCGACCGGGTCGGCGCGCAGCGGTAACCCATAACAGCATTCCAACTGGTGCAGGCTTCGAGCGCAAGGACCAAGGATTGGCCAATGAACTGCATGCCTTCGCAGAGTCAGTTGCTGCCAGGGAGAACAAGCCCAAAATCACTGCCATGCCGAAACTTTCGGGCACTCGCAGTCGAGAGTTACACAAGCAGAATGCGGCTAGACAGGGAGTCAAAGCTGTCGATCACGGTGGAGACACCGACATGGACGATGACGCCGACTACGTCTACGACACGTACGTACTGGCTCCCAGCGTGGCCGACGGCGCGGTCCAGATCGATGGCGGCATTAACACGGGAAATGTGGGCTATTTGGTCATCACCGACGAGGATCAAGACGTCTGGGAGACCTACCTCGAAGACGATCCAAGCGACAAGGACTGGAATAGCGACGAAGATGACGAGAATGCCGAGGACTGGTACGGTGCTGACTACCCGGATGATGAGATGGCCTCTGACGATGAGTTGGGCCGCGGCGAGCATGGCTACCGCGCTCGTGGTGCGGCTGACGACGAGGAATGGGACGAAGATACTGGAGCTTTCAGCGACGACGAGTACGAACGTCAAATGAACCCGTGGCGCAAGCAGACGCCACAAAGCTTCGCCAGGTATCTGAACGGAGAGGACGAGGAGAAGCTGGAGACGGAGCTTGCGTGACAGAAGAACTGTTCGTTCAGGGATGATATGTGTGGTGAGAAAGGATGATCTTTGTGTAGGGAGGGAATCGCCCGAAGCCTACGCCGCGGCGAGACATTAATGGTCGACGCCAGTCTCCTGAGTGTATCCTCGCTCTGCTCCAAAAGCGCTCTGTGCATCCAGCACACTGGCGACGGGACAATATGGCCTCCCACGCGGTCGACAGCCGTCGTTTCCATCACTCTCCCTTCCACGATAGAATGGCTCCACCTCTTTGAAGAATATATCTGGCCATCCAAGGCCGCCATGCTCTGATGATATCGTCGTCGATCTGCCGTAGCTACGCTGTCGTATACACTCCATGTGCTGCTCCTGGATCGTAGATCAATCGTGTGCCTTTCCAATGCTTGGCCGTCCCGAAGGTTCCGCCGACTCCACCGAGCGCGACTACGCGTCCATTCGTCGATGGGCAGATCCGACCTCGAAGGTGTCCATGTCTCCGTCATGGGCGTCGCGTCTGGTCGGCGAGACGGCGTGATGGTATGATTGGAGCGGTGCATCGCTCACTTCGCGTCGACCTTCAACCTGCGGGAATGTAGCCAATCTGCACGAGGAACTCCTTGGAGAAGTGACGCGCGCGAAGTTCAACTTCACTGCAGTCGGAGGCAAAGGTGCCCGGTCCACTCTTGAGGACCTCGCTGAGTCCCCAGTCGCGTCGGACTCGATAGTAGACGGACGTCAACCCTCCCTTGGACCGCTGACCGAAGGTGTCGGCGAAGCGGTCTTCGATCTCGGGCCAGCTGAGGTCGCGGATGATGCGCGCGTACATGATGAAGAACTTCTGCTCTTCGCTGTACGAGGGTCGGGGAGCGCGAGGCTTCCTCGTCATGGCATCGTTGGGCGACCAGGGCGGACCCGTGCCCTGTACATCGACGCGACGAGGTGGAAAGGGCGCGTGCTGCGGACGAAGAGGAGGGAACTCCGAATGCACATGCGTATTTACGGATGCCTGCCATGCAGCGGAGGCGGGCGAAATCGACGAAGATGATGAAGATGCAATGCGCTCCTCCGCGCTTGGCAGGCTGCCTGTCGCCGTCGACTCCTTGCGTCCCGGCGTGATGCTGATGCTGCTGCTGTCCGCCGGCCGGAAGCCGTTGGTCTCTTGTTGGTACTGCTGTCGTTGCTGCTGGTGCGGATGCTGTCGCCCCAGGTGCTGCGTGTCCGACTCGGGCGAGTGCAAGAGGAGATGAATGGGGATCTTGCCCGAGCGTTCGCTGTGCCGACCAGGCCCTTGTCCATCGGCGTCCATGTCTTTTCACAAGGCGATGACATCAAGGAATGGGGGAAAAAACGTCTTCAATCAGGATTCAGCGATCGATCGGATCCATTTGAAACCGCAAGGCCGTCTGACAAGGTTTGTGCGTGCTGCCGAGCCTTGGTGTGCACAACGATCGTACCGCGCGCGACGTGTAACCTGTGAGTGCTGGGTGAGTGTTCAGTTGGGGCAACATCCCAGGCAGCCCTTCCAGGCTGGGTCCTAGACGCGGGATTCAGACGCTGGCCAGGTTGGGCCGAAATGTAACGAGGAGGCGAAGACGCAGTAAGCAGAGATGCCGAGACCATGAAGAGACAGTGTGGGTGTCTTTAGGGCAGAGGGAATGGTTAGCGCGCGCAAGACGGGACGACGAGTGCATGTGGGCGAGTGGATTCACCGAGGGAGGGGGACCTAGAGAAAGTATTTTTTTGACGCACGTGCATGTAATCGGGCATCGTCGCATCGAGGATCAAATGGACAGTGCTTGCTTCGGCCACTTCGCCCGAGCGCCCTGAGGTGAGCGTCTCGATTCTCTCGAAGCACTGACACTTTACGCCTCAGATCTGTCGCGACTCGCGACGACCCTGTGGCGTACTCCCAGATGCCGGATCCTGTGAAGAACCAACCAATGCTTCTGCCACCTCGCATCTTCACAATCGAAAGGTGAGATCTTATCCGATCTGCTACCGGCCTGCCCTTCATAGCGTCAGTCGAGCACTCTGACTCCTTGCCTCGAGTGTTGAGAATATGGTTGGAAGTGAATCGTCTGTACTTGTACCGCTTCCCTTCATGCTGTGCAGAGGGTACTGGTAGAAGTGCAATGCCGTTAGTTTGTTGCAATGGCGACGGTGAAACATGGATTGGTCGGTCGGCAAATCACTCCTTACGCCTCCTCACCGGTGGCATCATTCTGGATCACGAATTCACGACGAGCCAATGTCTCTTCGATTGCTCTATCAGCCTTGCGACACCAAAGCCTCACCAGTCTGTCGTGTCGAACGGGCTAGTAGTAGCCTCCGTCGAACATGGACATGATTCGACACGTGCTTATCGGCGCCACTCCGAGATGTATAGAAAGTAGAATTCTGACCTCACTCTTACGCGGCGACACTCATGTCGGTATGGATGGCCAAGTTGGGTCTTGAAGGATCCCCGGGGTTTCTGCATCCGCGATTGCTGCCAGTCCAGCACATGCGGTCGATGGAGCCGTCAAAATTCGATGCACAGTCGGATGGCGATCTGACCGTCTCCCCGAATGATTCCGGAGTTTTGTCCGACGCGCAATCTGTGTTTTGCGGTTGACAGTCACGTGGAGTCGGAAGCTCGGCCGATTAGCTGCTACTTGTTTGATATGGACATGGGGGCCCCAGCCTGGATAACATGGCTACATGGGTAACACGGCCCCACAGTGGACTGAATACCCTCGTAGTCTCCCCACCTGACTTTATCATCTACCCAGGACAGCCTCGTGTGCCTCCTTGCCGCCCGTGCCGCCGCGCCAATGCGAGAAACCCCAGGT
The DNA here is from genome assembly GCA_000223825.2 of Zymoseptoria passerinii SP63. Lineage (NCBI taxonomy): Eukaryota > Fungi > Ascomycota > Dothideomycetes > Mycosphaerellales > Mycosphaerellaceae > Zymoseptoria > Zymoseptoria passerinii. The sequence goes on along the minus strand of AFIY01001126.1, from coordinate 1,331 downwards.
ACTCTGTTCGGTCGGACCACAATTCGACCAGGGCTCCCTTGGGGCATCGGTCGCGCCACGTTCACGTCGCAAGTATGATTGTGCCGGACAAACATGATCAACAGTCTAATTCACCCCAACCTGGAGGCACAGCGGACAGTCGGGCATAGGAGGCCAATCCGAGGCGATCAGAAGTCCAGCAAGTAGGCTGCAAACAACGCCCCACCGGCTCTTCGGCATCAGCTCAAGCGAGAGCATGCCTACCTACGAAGTAGTGTGACGGTGAACCTGGTCATCGGCAAGAGAGTCGACGGCATTTGTTCATGCATCAACCGTTGCTTCCATCCCTGCTTGACGCTTTAGGGCTTCTTCGGCTTGCGGCCCTCACGAGACTGTGCAGGAGGGATCCACAATCCTTCCAAGCAGCAGTACGTACAGAAGACGCCACCGTGTGCTCTTGGTGCGACTATCCCCTCCAAGAACTCTGCTCAGGCCGCAGCTACTTAGCCAATATCCACGTATCTGTATCCTCGGATACGCTCTGGAAGATTCCTTACCGGATATTGCAGTATCCTTTCCATATAAGTAGCCGTCTAGTGTCCTTAGTAGACTAAAAATCAGCTCCACTAGCGTATATGTTAGCGTGCTAAGGATATAGCTTGTGTCGTCGATAGTATAACTTTATAATTATTAAGAGGTATTGTTCGTTATTATATATATATACTAGCCCTCGCTCTACTACTACTATAACATCTACTAAGTATAATTCGATCGCTCTTTTCCTCGCTATTGCCGCTATAGTAGTAGGAATAGTTATACTACCGCTTAATATACTAATCGTAAAGGAGCGGTAGTACTAGCTACTAGGGAAAGTAACTATACTAATAAAGCTAGATAAAGGCTAGGCTAAAGTAAGAGCTTATCTATATAGTATAGACAAGTATTACTATTATATAACCTAGTTAAAGTAGCCGGTATTAAGATCGTTAATCGATAAGATTAAGGTAAGAGATAGATTAATAAAGCGAGAGCCGAAGATATATATTAAAGAGTAAGTAGTAGTATTCCTAGATTATATAGCGTATAACTATTCATTTATACTTACTACTCTTATTAATAAGGATAATCGACTATATAGCTATAGCGCTCTATTAGATAGGGAATAATTATATAAGACTACCGAGCCCTTAAAGTAGTTTATATAAGAAGCTAAAGAATAGTAGGTTCCGGCGCTTTAGAAATATAGTCGGAGCTATTAATAGGAAGGGTATATACTATAATAGTTTTATAGTACTAGAAGGTTACTATTATCTAATAGATAGTAGATACTTAGTAATAGACCGAAGGATCCT
>AFIY01001128.1:0-14072 GCA_000223825.2 Zymoseptoria passerinii SP63 | reverse complement strand
GAGTTAGGCCTTCTTCGACGATCTAGTATTAAGTATCTAGTATATATTTACTCTAGCCGGTATACTATACTAGCCTCTATAGCTCTTCCGCGCGCTAATCCTTAGGCCTTTGGTAGTATAATACTTAGTTTCTTTATTAAGAGGATAGGTTCTATCGATTACGTATAAAGAAGCCTACGTATACTACTTTACTATATATTATCGATATATAAATTAGATAAGCTTATTCGGCGCATTAAGATAAGGTAGCGCGTAGTACGGACTTAATTTTATATATAGTTATTAACCGTACCTTAGGGGCATTTTATATACCTAGAGATACTAGAAATCTAATACCTCCTCTTTTTATAGGGCGTAGGTTTTTATTCCCTAAGTATCGTATATATAAATCTACCGTCTATTATATTCGAATCTCCGTATAATTACGTAAAAACTAAACTCTTAGATTTTTAATACGAGGTTTAGTTGTTAAATAGTAAATTAGTATAATATAAGGACCTAGTATCTAATACTACGGATTTGACCGGATCCTATGTTCTATCGTTAGGCGCTCCGCTAAAGAGTCTAAGGTAGCCCTATACCTATTATAGATAGGGCTAATATAGATAAGGAAGTAGTTATTAAAAAGGAAGTTATAAAGAATTAAGGAAGTAATGTTGTACAGGGACGAAGTTACGTGGCTTGAAGACTCGGAAGGAGCGACTGAAACGGAGGCAGCCTCCTACATCAAGCCCGATCTACGGACACGCCCAACGTCGTTCATTGGCAGTTGGAAGTGAAACAGTTGATGTTAAGAGACAAGAGCGCCCAAAGGGAGAAGGAAGAGTTGTAGGAGAGTTTCGAACTTGTCCGGCAGGGAAGTTGTTGTTTTAAGCAGCAGATCTCCCAATATCGAGAGAAGAAGAAGGAGCAGGCGGAGGCCGCTAGCAAGGAGAATTTCGGAATAGCGGAGGCAGCTTAACGTGATTTGGAGTTCTTTATTCGAGCGGAACGCAGTTAAGGAGGTCGACCAACTCAAAAGGCAGATCGTAGATAAAGTTAAGAAGTAGAATAACATTCGTAGAACCGATTTGGAGCGGCCGTCAAAGGTGCAATAAGCTGCTGGCCGATCTTGCAGAGACGAAGCGCCTTTGCGAGGATCCGGACGGAGCGAGGGAAGGACGCCAACATACCCGAAGGACGTCCAGTCCAGCTTCCAAACAATCTCGCCGTCGTCCAAGCGAAACGTAAAGACGAGTCAAGAATAGCCAAGACACGGTCTCTACGCTACAGGCGACGGGCGAAAAACTTGCATATAAAGGAGTAAGCCTTCGCTATAGGCCAGGCGGAGCGAGTTAGGACATTAGCAGTAGCAGTAGGGCAAGAACAGCAACTTTTTGAACGACCGGTGTGAAAAGGCTTCGATACTTCCACCTCAGACACTTCGTTCCACGCAATCGGGCTAGACATGTAGGGGCAGCAAACAACAAACGATACAACTTCTAGCACTCGTTCAAGACCCCCTTTTCATCAACCCCCTTCCTCTAACGCGTCCATCGCGAATGGCTGGCCAGACCACCGCAACGCAACGCGCCAAAAGTCGGGGTCCATAAGAAGCGGTCCTCCCGATCCATCGCAATCTTGTAAGCCAGCCCAGCAGCAACCGATCTCAATCACCATCTCCATCGCCGGTCGTACTCCTTTAACCCACTCCATATCCTGGCTAACCTCCTCCAACTCACGTCAACACCAGTTCCTCGCCGTGCTTTATTTCCTCCAACTTCATCTCTCTCAAAGCTCTGAATCCTCCCGAATGTCCCTCCTTCCTTCTCCCCGACCTCCGCAGTTGCGTAGGAAACGACACCACAGCCAAAGCGACGTTGCAGATCCACTGGCCGCGAACCGCGTCAAGAAGACAGCACATACCACTGCCAGCCGTTGGATGTACATTCTGCGCCGTTTCGCTTCTTGCGGAGGGGGATGGAGAGATATGGTTCTCTTCTTCTTCCGGTTGTTTCCGAGAGAGACAGGAATGACTATGTGTGTGTGTGTGCGTGTGGGTGGGTGGGTGGATGGGTGTGTGGGTGTGTGAGGTCTCCGCATCGGTTTCGCTCGGAGAAAGAGACGGGGTGTCTCAAGGTTCTCCTTCATCAGCTTTCCATGTACGCAGTCGATGTTTCATCCCGAGGTGACTGACACTGAGTGGTGGTAGGAAGAAATCCTCCACTACAACCCAAGGCAAGCCGGAGTAGGGGAGACAACGCCGTCGCCGTCGTGTGGAGTGTTCAGTAGGCAAAGCTCCGAGAGGAAATCGTCGAGCATGTTGCCCGGCTGCGTAAATAGAGATCCATGCGCGGCTCCGCCTGCGGAGAGACGTCTTCCTCGTTGCTGTTGTTGTTGTTGTTGTTGTCGTTTGTTGTTCCCGGCCGGCTATACGATATTGAGAGGCGGGGCAAAATCACCTGGCTCCATCTCGACACGAAATCACATCCATCCATCCATCCGTCCATCCATCCTCTCCTACTCCTCCAACCACCGCTCCCGCGAGAAGCGCGACTAGCTGCAGTCTAGCCGCGTTCGCCAAGGATTGGGGGGAGAGAAGTAGGAATTGATGGTGGCGACAGGAGAGGTCGACGAGGTGCGAGGAGAGGTAGAAAGAGGTAGAGCCGGTGTCCCGATCGACGCACGGCGCAAACACCCCCCTGCATGCACGAAGAGAGAGCGGACGATCCGGACCCAGCGCAACCAGGAAAGCGGGCGGTAGGACGAGCGTAGTAGAAGCCAAGGTCGGAGCGGGAAAAGGGTGCCAAAGAGTCCGGGTATCGATGCGATCGTGTCTAGGACGGATCGGACGCAGAAGGGGAGTGGAGTGGATGGGACGGTCGATTGACATGGCCGTGCGAGAGGAGGTGTGACAATGATGATGTCTGGTTTCCCGGACGGTTTCCAAGCAAGGGGGTGCTGTAGACCGTCGCCCATCTTCAGCTCAGGAGTCGAGAGACTCTTTTTCTTGCCGCGGTTGTTGGATACTCGCCCGCCGACCTCGCTCCTCCAGTGTAACCGTCCGGTACGCTGTAGAACTTCCGTTCGCAGGAGCGGGGTGCTGCGTGCTGCGTAGCCAGATGGAAAGAAGTGTCGCTGCTGAGCTGGAGCATGTCCGGTCGGCGAGGAACCAGTGGCGACGGAGGAGGGGCGGGGGGTCGAGAGAAGGAAGAGGAAGAGGAGGAGGAGTAGGAGGAGGAGGAGAGGAGGAGGAGGAGAAGGAGGTCAAGTTGAGGCGATGTGAGGAGGTAGAACATTCCTCTTTCTTCCACTTCGAGGAAACAACGCGACGATAGGAAATCCCCCGCGTCCGGGTGCTTTCCTGACATTCGTGCATTGAACCAAGGATAGGATAGGATGGATAGGTAGCTTCTCTCTTCTGAAAAAAAGGGGACGGATGGGAGGTTTTGGGGGTGGGGCTTCGCTATCAGCTTGTAGCGTGAGATGAGATGATGAGCAGCATTGCTGGTGATGGCTCAATGCTGCTGCTGGTCGTGTTGTGCATTCGTACTATACCGCGCGCTGAGCATTTATGCTGAGCGACAATTCGCGCTGCGCAGTCTTCCTGCTGCGCAGTCTTCTTTCTTGCTGAGCACTCCCGCTGAGCACTCCCGCTGATCATAGTGGCCAATCACAAACAATTCATCAGTAGGGAGCCAAGTCACATCATCGCGTCAGCAACCACACTCGACAAGATTTCAACGAATCAAAAGGCGCAACGGGATCTCTCATTCGAGAGATGTATATACGATGGGTTGAAGAGTTGGATTTCTGCTGATGGGAAATGGAGAGGTGGATTGATCAATAGACGAGGCCGCGGATCTTCCAGAGATACAAGACCATAGCACGGAGGTAGTCCTTCAATGAACAAGAGCTCCCTCCACGAAAACATTGACTGCATTGGTATTCATTCGCTCGACGAGCCCTCGGTCTGCGAGCGTGACAAGATGGGACGTGTCGAGCGGTGGTGGCTCATGGATGTAGTCGGGCTGTGCTAGCCGTGGAGATGATGGCGAAGCGAGTGCGGATATAGGTGTGTGGGTGGGTATTGCCCGAGGTGCAAAAGAGGAGACACTGGAGGGAGGACGAGAGGCTGCGAATTCCCACGCACGGCATATTCACCTGCTTCTTCGTTTGGACACAGCTCCCGCTGTGATTGTCTGTCCCGGATGGTTCCGTGGTATCAGCAAAACAAAAACGGCCATGATCTTTTTGAACTGGGGAGTTCTGACCTGTACCGATCCCATCTGCCATTCTTCAAGCCTTCCGCCATGCCCGACTGATGTGCTTCGAGATGACAAAGGGAGCACCGACACCCACCTCCAATGCAGTTGTATCCACCAACATCGTGCGTCGGTCCCAATCTGATGACGCAGTGGAGAAGCCTTCCATACTGGCGAGGGCGGGCGAGGAGAATGTGGTCGCATTTGGAGAGTACCATGAAGCTGCACAACTCATCAGTCGCTGCTCTCGGTCCGTGTCGAATGCTTCGAAGTGTCGTTGTCGGTCATCAAAGCACTCGGAGGAATCGCTGTTGTCTGCGGAACGGGCGACGACGTAGCGATGGACCGGGGGTTTCACGTCGCTCAACACCAAGGGCTGCCGCGTCGTGACCAGCGCGTAGATATGCTCGGATTTCGAGCTGTTGGAGAAATGGGCCTCTCGGGTAGTCAGGGGTTCGCATTCCTCCCTCCGCTGGGGACTGTGGTACGCACGAGGAACAGTTTGTCCAGCTCTGCGATGTCGACGGTTGAAATTTTGTAAACCCGCACCGGTTTGGTCGCATTCTTCTTGGAGATGTCACGTCTCACCTGCTCCGGAGACAAGCAACGCTGGTGGGCACACGTTGTATCTCCACGCAGTGCAGAGGATGTCGTCCATGAAGCTCTTGTCGGTGGGATTCGCGAGTGCCACTCTGCCTTGCTTCAAGGTTGTGGACCATCGGTGAAGGGTTCTCGGCCTCGTGATCAAAATGCAGAAAGCTGTGGAATCGCCGGTGAAGAGTGCAGTGGTCGTGGGCGATGGATGATCATGGCGGATCAGGGAAAGCTGGTGCGGCGACGGAGCTGAAAGTCGGTAGAGGTCAACCAAACGATGGTGGAGCTGCTGAGGGCTGCATTGATGGAGATCGAGTCGGAGCTGCGGTGAGAGAGGTCGCGAGAACCACCAGTAGGTGCTGAGGACAAGAAGAGGGCGGACACAGAGCCCTGGAGACTCCATTCTTCGCGGCACAGTGGTCGGGGTCAGTGGGCAGTCTGGAGGTGGTGGAACATTGCCGTGGCTGACCGCAGCAGGCTCGTCTCCGTGACCCAGTCGGCATGCCCCTCAGCAATCGTCTCCGTGGCCCAGTCGGCATGCAAGACGCAGCATGCAATTCGTTCCTCACGTTCGGCAGCAGAGGCCGAGGAGAAGAGCGGGAGGGAGGATGAGAAGGATGACAAGAGGTATCCACCACGTCTTCGCACCGCCATGGAGGTCTGATGGGTGATTTCGATGCACGCGCCAGTATCCCGTACTCTCGTCCCGGGTATAGTCGCTGATCTGATCTTGTAGTCTGCCAAAGACGGCGAGCAGCTTGTCTCCCCTTTCCGTCAACACGCGCTCTTCGGCGTCGAGATCCCAGATCGTCATGACTTGGGCAAGAAGTTCATCGGGGACGGCGTTCTGGCGGGCGGTGGTGCATTGGCGAAGCAGCGCAACTTTGCGGATGTCGAGGCGTGCGAGGAGGCGCGTGGTCTCGGTGTACTGGGCGTAGAGGAGGTCCGAGGCATCTCGGAGGGAGTGGTAGCTGGCGACGAGGGCACGCTGAGAGTCGCTGAGGGGCGTGACCATGGTCGTCGTGACATTGAGATGGAGGGAGGGAGGGAATAGGATGGGATGGGATGGGATGGGAGGATGGGATGGGATGGAATGGGAAGTGGAGGAAAAGAAAGAAACTTGTCTTGTTATTGTTGTCTGGAATGGAAGGAATGTCGATGAGAGACAGAATCTGTGACGCAACCTGAGGCCGGAAGAATCTGGAATCCGGAATCCGGAATCCGGGGTTCAGCGCATCTCGTCCCGTCCCATCCCGTCCCGTCCCCCATCCCTTCCCGTCCCATCCCGTCCCTTGTGAAATGTCCTTGAGATGTTTGGTGGCATCACACTGGCAATTTATGAAGCCTCCCATCAATAACGAAATCGTTCAAGAGCTACTTTTACTTCTAAATGACACTCACTGGTGGGATGGAAATGGAAAAGAGAAATTGCCCTGCCCACGATATGCGCGGAACAGCCACGATATGCGCGGAACAGCCGTTACTTTGATGACACATTGTCGACCACGCCGCATCACCACGCCGCATCAGCTGATTTAGTCTATCCCAAGACGATCGATGAGTGGAATTGGGCAACATCAGAGTGCGCCTGACCGATCGCAAAGTTCGTCGTCGTCTTCGTCTTCGTCTTCCAGATCTTCGAGCTGGTCCTCAAATTCGTTCAAGAACAGCGTGACGCCGCCCATGTCGGGGTCGTAGAGGACGTCGACGGCCTCGACCAGAAAGTCCATGAGCTTGTCATAGCTTGATTGAAAGTTCCACACGAGCACAGCAATGTCGTCGGTCCAGGCCGCGCAGTCCGCGAGATGATTTTCTGCTGCTGCAAGACTGTGCAACATCTTCTCAAGCAGCCTGTGAAAGAGCCTGTAGAGGGAGTCTTCGAACTCCTTCATTTCGACACGTTCGAGGCCCAAGTGGGCGCGCACTGCCACTCGGACATTGAGCAGAACGCCTGCTTCCGGCGAGATTCCCGTCTCCATCATCGGATCTCGACCTTGATTTGTGCGCACATAGCCGTTGTCTCTCGCGAAAGCAATGGCGGAGCAGTCGCCAGTCTGAGCGATCTGGAGGGTAGTGAGATCGTCCTCCGTAAATAGTAGGGTAGTCACAGGGCGCGGGTTGCGGATTCCGGAGCCTTCGAAGATCGGGTTGGTCTGGGATTCGCCCGGCGGTGCCCTCATGATGAGGAAGGTGTGATTGAGGGTATCAAATCGAAGGCAAAGAGCCATGTTGCGGAAAGGCACAGAGTCTGGTGGTGAAATGGGTGTGAAATGGTAAACAGAGTTTGAGGTCGGGTTGGAAGGGAGAATAGATAGGCATGAGGGAAGAGGATGATATTCATATCCGCTACGCGACGACAATGGTCGACCGAGGGCAGCGCGGGATGTTCACCGGCCCGGCAAACTGCAGATATCGAGAGGTGTATGTTGGCACAGCTGCCGTTCGCTACTCATTTCCCTTTCGCAGGAAGGGTCCTGGCCTGAGCCAACCCGGTAGAATATCGCAGTCAAGCCCACAGCTATCGAACAGCCAACGAGAGAGCACACCGACGTGGATACAACCTCGTCGATTCTCGGCCAGTAGAAGCTCGTGACGGCATTGTTGTTCGGCTGTCTGTCGTGTCTGGGTGTAACGGATGCGCTGACAACAAGACCCGAGGTGCAGCGATGCGTTACTCGCCAAGGTGCATCCGTCCGTTGGTTTTGTTCCAATGGCCTGTCCGACTAGATTCGAGAATCGGGGGGTAACTTGGCGTGAGGGGGGGGGGGGGGGGTGGGACCTGCATATGTAACCCCGTCTGCCGGGACTCGGGAGACGTGCCCGAACCGAGCTGCACGTCACCGTCGCGGATAATGGGGGTAAATTACACGACAGGCGCGGCATTCGCGACACAACCCTGTATAGCACAGCATTCGATGTGCTAGAGGTACAGCAAGGTGTTACGCCCCGGGACACGTGACCGAAACGCGGGGCAAAGCCACACCTATTCCGGGCCACTGGTCAGATCTGACCGATGTGTGGTCAGATCTGCCCATCCCATTGGTCAGGTCTGAATGCCTCAGGCAGACCAGGAGAAAGCCCTTCCTTTCTCCAGTCTGCACCTCACATGCACATCACATCCACGAGCTACAATGTGCAGTCTGCACATCCACCCTTCGGCAGCACACGCCTTTACCATTGCGACGCAGAAAAATGCCCACTATGTCCGATAACTGGGTCGAGGAATTCGAGCATCTTGTCGCCGAGGAAGAAGAAGCACAAGGCTGAGAGGAGGGCTACGGCGTACACTCTTGAAGAGAAGACTGCGAGACGACCGACCCTGGGAAAGGAACAGGTAGAAGTGGTATGCAGAATACCTTCAAACGCTCGAGACTGAGATACTGTGCAACAAGCCACAACTTGTGCACATTGCATTCCCTGCAATACCTGCACTGAGATTTTCCGCATGCCCATCGAAGAGTTGCCTATATTGAAGTCGCCCGGACTGCTGCGACAACCCTTTGTTGTCGCTTCTTGCACCCTCCCTCTCCCTCTCTCCCTCCCTCCCTCTCTCCCTCTCTCCCTCTCTCCCCGAACACATCAAAGTCTGCATTGGCCGTGCTTCCGCATCATCTGCTGTGCGCGCTGATGCTGCGAGGACGAAGTGACACTCCGCTTGAACTGCTTGCTCAAGATTTCCCAGTATGCAAGCACCGAGCGTCGCGTTTAGCACCGTTACGCCATCTACTATGCCACCCTCACTGACCTGCGGCAGACAATTTCAAGCTGTCCCAATCCGCACCGAGACTTTCCCGGAGAGGTCCCCGAGCCGAGGAAAATGGGACTTCACACCACGCCACGCGGAAAAGCCTCGCACACTTGAACATCACGTCCTCGGCGTCGACGGGGCCAATCTCACTCTTCGGACCACGCAGCATTCCGAAGCATATATCACAGTACTATAGCCAAGCCGCGAACAACAGTAGTAATGGAGCTGTCAGGGCGACGACGGCGGCTTGGAAACGTCAGATATCGCATTGCAGTGGTAAAGGAGCTCGTCGTGTGCCCTTACTCCCGTGTGCTTGGAACCACAACAGTAGCCGGCCGTAAACTCTCCGCATATCTCGATTCCCGCCGCTAACCGCTCCGTGCAGTGATTGCCTCGTCCGATACCACTCTCCTGCTTACAAGACAAACCTTCACGAACCCCGTCTCCTATACCGGCCAAGAGCGCGAACAATTTCACCGGGTATCTATACACAGCCAGTTCAGATCTCCTCAAGCTCGGCTGGCAGCACCACTTGTAACCTCACCGTAAAGGACAAGCCGCGGTTCGAGCTTCGAGCAGTTTGCCTGGGCAGCTTGGTGGATGTCCCGAAAGACAGATCCACGTCACACGAGAGATGCCCGTGCGGAACGACCTCCAGATCTCCCGCAGCTACATCTGACCTGTCCACACGACCTCCCGTGCGCACTTATCGGAACTCCACTTCGACAACCACCTCCATCGATCGGTTTCTACTTTGATCACGAGCGAGACGGTGGCGTCGTCTCCCGTTCACTTCGCATGGAGCGATACCTTTCAACGCAGGCGATTGAGAGGATGAAGCATTGCGGGAAGCGAGCGATACCCGCCAACGAAGCGCCAGAGATCCTCAAAACGTTCCACCATTTTCCACTGCTGCATCAACATCATTATCATCTCCATTCGCACTAGATACCGCCGGTCCCATCATCGACGAGCATCCGAAAAAAAAGTGCATTCAATCCTCGAAAGAATCTCACCACACGCAAAAAAAAACCGATGCTAGCACATCTGATTACAGAGCTAGAAAGTCCCATCCTCGTTCTTTCAGAATGCTCTCCCAATCCCAAGCGCCCGCGAGATCGTCCCTTTGCATCCTTGCCCAGACCTCTTCTACTGCCTCCTGTGCGCGAACCACATTCTCGCCCGCCCTCCGCGACGACAATTCCCCAAACGCCCTTTCAATCCCTCGTTGATGCGCAGCCTTCGAGGTGGCGCAGCCAACGAGGAACAGAGGCAACAGTAGGATACTGTGCATCTCCGCCTGGAGACAACCGTCCACCAGCTCCAGCGCGTGGTCGACCATCTTGATCATGTCCTGCTCGTCGACGGTGAGCACGGTGGACCGGTTCAGATATATCCACATGCAGATACGATAGAGACAGGCGGCCAGGTGACGTGGATCCTGAGAGTCATAAGGAGACTTCCATGTGCTCAATATCTCAATAAGGGCTTGGGCCTCGGGGCGGTACTCGACCAAGGAGATTGTTGCAAAGAGGTCCGGGCATCGGATGGCATGGACGCTCCGACGTAGGCTGTCTCGTAGCGTTCGAAACCGGGGCAGATACTCGAAGAGGCCATCAAAAATGCCGAAGTGGTTGCCGTCCGTTTGAGGAACCGTCGGGGAGAGCTGCAGGGAGGTCCACAGTTCCTGGAAGTGCGTATCGAAGGGGGTTTGCTCGGATGTGAACATTAAGCAACAAGTGTAGAACAGGATCGACTCCCGAAGCGATCGATCATGCGCCGTTTCTTGGTCGCTCGGGTTGGGTGGGTTGTTGATCACCAGATGCTTGGTGAGGTTCAGGGGCATCTGTAGTAGCCGGTTAGCGGTGTTGCGACTATACGAAGGAGGATAGAGCGGGAGATGGAACTCACGCGGTACTGTCCGTGACAACCGCCACTGTGGAGGACACCCGCCACTGTGGAGGGTTTGGAGGAAGAGCACAAACGAGCGCAATCCGAGGTAATTGTCGTCTGCCGGAGACGTCTCCCGAGCATGATTGGGTACTGCTCGGCCCAAATCCTCCCGAAGGAGGACCAGAGCTCGATCGGTGTAGTGTGGTTGATCGATATTGCGCTCCTCGGAGGAGAGGAGTGTAGCCGAGAGGGACATCACGCTGTGTCGCAGCCCCAGGTGAGGTGTGTTCGGGTCTAGGAGTGACAGGTAGGAGGAAATTTTCCAGTCGTCGGGGAGGAAGAACCGCAGGGCCAGCGCCGAGGAAAACTGTGGTGCGAGGTCCTCATCTCCGGTCGGAGGAACGACTGCTTTGGATGGGCCGGCAATGCATTCACGCTTGGGACTGTAGTAACACTCGAGGGAGTTCTGCCGGCACGCGTCGCAAGTGGGCTTCGCCTCATCGCACTTCTTTTTCCGCCTGCGACAAGTTAGGCATCCGGTCTTGGATTTTTGGTGAGCTGGCTTTTCCAGGTCGACTACACTTTTTGCTTTGCATGGCCGGCCGCGCTTCTTTTTTGGTGGCTGCTCCGTTCCCGTTTCTTCATTGCATGGCCGGCCGCGCTTCTTTTTTGGTGGCTGCTCCGTTCCCGTTTCTTCGTGGTTCTCAGCTGGCAGTGAGCTTGATCGCAGCATATTGCAAACGTCGGCGTATGGGTTAGTTGGCTGATTCTCTGTGGAGTCTGCTTGCGCCAGGGTCGCGGATTTCTGGGAGCGACATGTTAGTATCGTTGCCGTGCTCCTGATCAAGGCTAATCACCGGATTGAGTTCTTCGATGGTGCAGTCAGTCTCTGCTTGTTCTACGACTCTTGAGCCAGCGGTGCTGTACTTTGTTGCGAGAGATGAAATGGATCGGACCCAGGGGAGCAGTTGATATAGAAGCCCGGTGTGCTTCGCGCTGGCATACTTGGGGTCTGACCTGCAAGATGATCGCCTGGTACTACTTTCAATCCAAGCCGATGTTGGTGTGGAGCAACTGAGACGATGTCCTGCAACCCAATGTTGATCAGTCCGTCTCACGTCGCGGCTGTTTCCATACCATTGGGTATCGTCATGATCCGTGCTATTCGACAAGCAAAGGATTCGACGGGTCTTTGAGGCCTTGACCGGGAATGCCAATCCCCACGAATACCTGCGTGAGTCCACTCCAAGCGCACCACCCAACTTGAGCTCCGCTTGCTTGGTATCACATCTTGAGTCGGGGATCGAGGCGGCTGCTTTCGTCCTCCCGCAGAAGCATACTGTCTCGAATCACATCTCCTTCCTTTTGCATAGACTGTGTAACCGGAGCGACCGAAGTCCGACTCGTGCGGTGCACCTTGAGCGGGATTGAGGATGCACGCCAACAGATCGATTTCACGACCCTGGCCTAACACAGTAGTCAAAGTCCTGGTTGCGGTGCCGCTATGCTGTGCTATGCGTCGACTTGCAAGAACAACGACTACGCCGGACCTGCCTTGCGTCGTTGTCCAGAGTTCCGGGTACCGAGAGTGCCCTGCCTGCATCATGCATGAGGTGCATGCATAAGTGCATGCACGACAAGGACAAGGATATCCGGGGACCGTTCGGATCATTGGCGAGATTCGGCATCAGTTGCACTGCTCCAGCGACAACCCCTCATCAAAGGGTGCACAAACCCACTGAAGATCTCACACAGCGGATTTGATCGAGGTCTGGTCCACGTATTCTGGACAGCGGGCATGCCCAAGAACGATTTCGCTTCGGCTGTCGAGTCTTTGTCGACGAATGGGATTTCAAGCCGACGACTCTGTGGCACCGTTCCAACTCTGAGTTCCATCCAACCTTTTCTACCACTCAAAGTCGGCTTCGTTTTGACGACGACTGTTGCACCACTGCTTGGACATTGCATATTCAGTGCGACACCTCCCTTGCTTCCATTCAGTTGTCGAAATGATGATGACCAAAATGAAGGAATTGCAGATGCAAACGCGAGACGAGACGAGACTGCAAGTACCTTGAGCACCTCTCATCTCCGTGCAGGCAGATCGACGGTGAACTTGATCGAGATACGAAGAGCTGACAATTCCTGCTGATTCCTGCTGATGTGATTGAGCCGGGCGATGGACGTGATCAATGCCGCCACCTTCCTCCGTCTTTTGATGGACACCTCAATGCATGTTTACAACCTGTCTCGTGCGTACAGGAATGACGCCGGGAAGCTCCAACCAATGCATACCTTGCTTTCGTGTCGATGGCGACCTCTGATTCGACAACACTAGGTTCTGTGTAAGAATCCAATTCATGCTTTCACTCCAGAGGTTGTATCCCTACGTCAATGCTGCCGCCCATGATTTCCCTGCTACGCGCATGCTGCATGCTCCGCGAACCGCTCATTTCCAAGCCATCCATGGTCTACACAACGTGCCATGTGCCTGCCTACCACGACACTCTCCCACAAGACGTTGAGCATTCCGCTCCGACCGGGATTGAGAAGGCAAACTCTTGAGGTTGATGAGATGAAAGCAGAAGGCGATGTAGGACGGCGATGTAGGACGGCCAAGGCTTCAACCTCGATCACAACGTTGCGCAACGCGATACTGTGTTGGTACTCGTTGACAATTCAGCGCTGTATGGGCGCGTTGATTGGTGACGCTATCTAGAATGGTATCCAGCCACGTTGTATCCAGTGGTGATGTTGTATCCAGTCGTTCCTTGCCCTCGTTGTCGCCCTCACCGCCGTCCTCTATGCCTCCTACTGTCACCACTCCGTCCGCTCTTGCCAGCACCGATGCTGCCAGCACCGTGCCGCCGTCCACCTACGAGCAGGCTCTTCTTGATGAGGATGGGGATGAGGATGGTGGTGATAGTGATATGCCGCAGGAGAAGTTCGATATGCTGGAGCCGTGGGAGAAGGAGGAGGTTTTGAAGGAGCGTGAGGAGCGTGAGGAGCGCGAGGAGCATGCGCGTGTGACTGGCATCTACAAAGGTCTCAATCAGCGTGAAAACGACGATAGAAGTGATGGAGCGGTTGACGATGATGTGGAAGCGATAGGTCGTGCACGCCACCAGTGGACGAGAAGTTGATGCAGTGAGAAGGGTTTTGGACGGCGCACATCAGCCCAATCTGGCCAATTTTGATGTCTATACCTCATTGCCGACGCCAAGGAGCATGACTTCGAGGTGTCGCGTCCGAATGGACCTGTCAAGCATAGGGGTGTTGTCGTCTCGCAGCGCTGGATTTTCAGCCACGAGAGTTCACTTGAAGTCTCAGGGGCCGTCACACGCGACAGTGTGCTCACACCTCGCGATGGATGGCAAAGAAGATCGTGGACACTCTCAACTTGTCTTGGCCGCGTCAAAGCGATATGAGTAGCGTCGGTCGTTCGAGGAGCGTGCGGACGTTGCTCGGCGGGAAGGACCTTGTAAGTACCGAAGCTGTACATCTCAGAACAGCCCCGAATCTTCAACTAGTCCGAAAGCGGATCTCGCAGCCCCGGATTCAACGGGCATTTGATGGTGGCCTAAATCGACAAG